>JALHBX010000435.1:0-34043 GCA_024340025.1 Tolypocladium tundrense | reverse complement strand
GGGCCGACTCCCGGCCCAGGGCGAGGCCGCGGGTCTTGCGGGCCGACGTGGCGAGCAGCTCGCGCACGGCGCCGAGCACGGGCGCGGCGAGGCCCTGGCCGCGGAGGAGGGCCATGACCTCGTCGGTGACGTCGGGGGCGGCGTCGGGCGGGCTGCTCGAGGGCGTGGCCGGGGGGTCGGCGGTGCGGCTTCTCGCGGCCGGGGTCTTGGCGGGCGTCGGGAGGCCGAGCGGGTGCGGCTCCGCAAAGGTGACCGTCTTCTGGCGCTTGTCGTCGGTGCCGGGGAAGAGCGTGCGGGCGACGGAGGGAGTCTGGAGACCGGCGGCGGCGTCGACGGTCCGGCCTGCCGCCGGGGTGGCAAAGACGTCCGTGTGGCGCGAGGCCCTCTCGGCGCTCTTGTCTGCGAGGTCCGCCAGCTGGCGCTCGTCGTCGGAGCCAATGTCGCTGAACTCTTCGTCCCCGAAGACGTCCCGCTTCCTTTTGGAGGGCGAGGGGCAGGGGGTTCCCATGCTCGCGCGTGTCGTCTGGGCCTGGCCGCTGCTGGAGGGAGGGATTGCTTCCCCGTCGTCGTGGCTCTCGGGGCTGCTGAAGCTTCGCCCCGGTGTATCTGCGTCGTCGCTGCGACGCCGGGTCGGATGGACCAGGACGCCAAAGGACGTCAGGGGCCGCTGCGTGAAGCTCGGCGTCTTGGGTCTCGGTGGCGACGGCTCCTCGGTGGCGGCGGCGGCGGCTGAGGGGAGCCCCGTCTCGCGGAGGACGGCGTCGTCGCGCCAGAGGAAGAAGTCACAGAATGGGTATGAGTTGCAGGCCCAGAAGAACCTGCCCTTGTTGGGGGTATCCTTCTTGACCTCGCGCAGGGCGGCTTTCTGGCGCGGCTCGCAGTTACCTGGGACAGGGGTCATGTCAGCTTGTTGTGTTTCGTACGGGGCCCTAGCGGCTGTTGGCCAAGGCGATGGATGATGGACTTTCACTTACACCACCAGTCGCCGTCCTGCCACAGGCCGTGCAGGCGTTTCTTGTCCGAGGGCGGCGGCGTGTTGGGCCAGTCGCGCTTCTGGCGACGAGGTGTCCCCGACGTCGCCGCCGTGGCCATGGGTCTGTCGGGTACGCAAGGGCTCGCTTCTTCAGTGATGCTGGTGACTGGCGAGGTTGAGATAGCGCGGTGGAGGAGGTGGATAGCGGTGGCGGGAGCGGCCGCTAATAACGTGCAAACGCGGGGGGCTGGAGAGACAGGCAAACAGGCAAGACAGGTGCTACCATGCTGAGACGGGGCTGGGGCTGAGCCGCCGGGGCTGAGATCCGCCACGTTCCTGCAGATATTACACATCATGAACCTGGACGTCATCCTTTGTCCTCTAAGGTTCCAGGGCGGTTGGCCGTTGAGGATTCAGCGCGTGCGACCTATCCCGTACGCCGCCTTGAGCTTGATTTCTCTACGCACCTCGCACAGCCTACTGTTTCGTACTCATATGTAGGTAGTTTGCTACATGAGCTCACGCTGAAGCCAGCAGCGTTTTGCATGATGTATGTGAATGGGGAAAGGCGGCGTAGGAATACTGGATGCCCCTCACTGAAAGCGTCTCCCCGCGATCGGGACAGCTTCGATCCACCATCTTCATCAACCACGCCCGACCCCCGTTCTTCGCCAAACCCTCTCCCCGCGTCGATTCGCTCTGAAGAGCCCAATCCGAGATGAGCATCCAACACATTGTCATGTTCAAGTTCAAGGCGGACGCCAAGCCCGAGGCCGTCCAAGAGGTGCGTGCGCCACCTCCGGCCCCCGCTGGCCAGCTCCCGCCGAGCAGCAGAAGCCATTGCTGACGACCAGGCTTGCAGGCCTGCGCCCAGCTGCTGCGCCTGAAGGAGTCCTGCGTGCACCCGTCGACGGCGAAGCCGTACATCAAATCCGCCGTGGGCGGCAGGGACAACTCCATCGAGGGGCTTCAGGTGCGTGCCCCCGTCCCGGTGCCCGCAGCATCGCCGCCCTCCTGCTGACGGCCTGCTGACGGCCTGCTGACGGCCGGCTCAGAACGGCATCACGCACGTCTTCGCCGTCGAGTTCGCGTCCGCCGCGGACAGGGACTACTACGTCAGGGAGGACAAGGCCCACCACGAGTATATCGAGACCTACATCACGGGCCCGGGCGGCGTCGTTGAGAACGCCAACGTCGTCGATTTCACCCCCGGCGCCTTCTGACCTTGATGCAGACCACGGCGTTGCCACGGGGCCATGCGGAGTGAACGCCCGGTGTTCAGTGCCAGCTTCGCCAGAGATCGAACGGCGCCCTGATGTTCGGACGTTCGGGCCCTGCGGGAGAGTCCGGTGGCTGTTTAGGGTTGACCGGGTGGCGCCTTTGCCTGAAAATTCATTCGTCGAATTCTTTGTGAGCTTCACGCAGCAAGGCCAAGCAGGTAAATAGCATGTCCATGTTCAATTGCAATTGCGCCCGGGTGAGAGATTCACGGCGTGAGCCCAATGCAAGGATGAACCCCTGGGTCCGCTGATGAGCTCCACGTGACACCGCGTCTCTCCTTTCCACCCTCCATTTCTGCGCCAAACTCATCACCGGATAAATGCAAATGCAAGACACACCACCCGTCGCCTCTCATCCGCCGCGCAGCCCGCCCACGTGAACGGCACAGAAGCAGGTTTTTCGAACGCCAATGGCCTCACGCGTGTCCCTCTCGTGCCGCCTGGCCGGCCGCATCGCCGGCCGGCCCGCTGCCTCGCCATCCTCGGGCTTCACATCTCGCACCGTCGTCCGCCAACAGCCACAGCGGCAACGGCAGCAGCGTCGCCTGTACTCGTCCGAGCCGCCCCGCAGCAGCAGCGGGAACAGGATCAAGTTCTGGCCCTTTTTCGGAATCATCGCCCTGGGGTCGGCCGGCTATGTCATGCTCGTGAACCGCCGCAAAGGTATATGGACTCCCCGCCATCGTGCCGCCGTACATGGGCGCTGACGCGCATGGCCTCGCAGAAATGCCTCCCGCAATCGACGCCCCCAAGACCGCCGGCCAGCTCCCCCAACCGCCCAAGTCGACGCCCACCTTCTCCCCCGACGACGTCACCGTCCTCTTCGTCCTCGGCGGCCCCGGCGCCGGCAAGGGCACGCAGTGCGCCCGCCTCGTCTCGGAGCACGGCTTCACCCACCTCTCGGCCGGCGACCTCCTCCGCGCCGAGCAGGAGCGCCCGGGCTCGCAGTTCGGCGACCTCATCAAGAACTACATCAAGGACGGGCTCATCGTCCCCATGGAGGTGACGGTCCAGCTGCTCGAGAACGCCATGGCCGACGCCCTGCGCGGCGCCGGCTCCGCCAAGGGCCGCTTCCTCATCGACGGCTTCCCCCGCAAGATGGACCAGGCGCACAAGTTTGAGGAGGCCGTCTGCCCCGCCCGCATGGTGCTCTTCTACGACTGCCCCGAGGACGTCATGGAGAAGCGCCTGCTCAACCGCGGCAAGACCAGCGGCCGCGCCGACGACAACGCCGAGAGCATCCGCAAGCGCTTCCGCACCTTTGTCGAGACGAGCATGCCCGTCGTCGACTACTACGAGAAGGAGGGCAAGGTCATCAAGATCGACGCCACCGCCTCCCCCGACAAGGTCTCTGCCGAGACCGAGAAGCGCCTCACCGAGAGGCTGGGCGCCAGCTTCTAGACACCGCCAGCCTCCTCTTCTGCATGCAGACGCACCGGTCCCGGCGTCCCTCTGTTGCGGCAGTGGAGACACGCGCCCCGAAAGGGTCATCATATTAATATCTTGGGATAGAGGCGGGTATCAACGCTCATAGAAGGACGACGGCCCGCTGGCCAGGGGTCTACGAACCGCGGAGGGCTGTACAGTAGTCGTTTGGCCGATCGCCGGCTGTTCTCCTATGTCTTTAGACCACCAATGTATTACACCCACATTCTAAACTTACCGCATGACGCGCCCTTGATCACCATGTGGGTACGCCGACTTCGAGTGCGTTACTTCATCTGACCATTGCGTATTTTGACGTTTTTGTTTCATTGATTCTATTTGCCGAGAAGCTTGCCTTCCCAGATGCTGGATAATAGAAACATCTGATGCTAAACCGGCTGCGCCATTCGCAAAAAGTTTACCCGTTTTCGTCGGGCTTGTGGTGGTCCGACCCAACGATGTATTAAAACACAAAAGATTCGGTATCCCAGATACCCCCATGCCAAGAGCCCCCCTCCCCCTCGTGCCGTTACTTTTTGTAATCGTCGAATTCCTTTAGTCGTCATTGTCCGCCCGCTCGCGCAGCTGTCGTCGTGCGCCCGGGCCTCCGGGGCCGCCAAAACCAGCGCCGTTCAACTTCCGCTCCAGCTCCTGAACCTCGCGCTCCTTCTGGGCCTTGGCGGTGGACTGCTCCTGGCGCAGGACGCCCAGGACGTTCTGCAGGGTCGCCCTCCAGTGGTCCACACGGGTGGCGAGCTCCTGGTATTGCTTCTGGGTGAAGACGCGGTACGTGACCTTGTGGACGAGGAACATGCTGCGCTGCTGCGACAGCTTGCCCTCGACCAGGCCAGCCCGGATCACGTCAATCGCCCACATCTCGATGTCGTCCTCGGGGATCTGGAGAGCCTTGGAAATCTTGGAGTACTCGATCTCGCGGCTGGGCGTGGCAGCCGCCAAGCTGGCAAAGGTCAAGAGGCGCATCTTGCGGTACAGCTTCTCGTGGTCAAACTTCTGCTGCTCGACCCAGCCCTCGTGCTCGTCGTTGAAGTCGTTGTAGTCCTCGAGGTCCTGCTCGGCGAAGATGTCGAGGAGCTGCGAGTAGACGGGGTGGGAATCGCTGAGGGCCTGCACGCTGGGAATGCCGCGGAGGTCTTGGAAGAGAAAGTGGGTGTTGGAAAGGATGGCCATCTTGACGGCGCGCAGGGATAATCTTTGGGCATCCTCGGAGGTGATTTCCTCCTTGTCGTCGGCATCGAACGTTCGGAGCGCCTTGAGGATGAACTCGTAGCTCGTCCTGCAGGGGAGGCATGGTTAGTCTACCGTTCCACGATCCAAGAGCGTTCGCGTCCGCGCCTTGTACCCGTCGTCCCGAGGCGACGGCCGTTGTGCATCGCAGGGAGGGCACTCACTCATCCTCGCCAGCCTCCGAGGCGACATCGGCAACCTCCTCGTAAATCTTGCGCTCAATCTCCTCGCCGGTGCCCCACGTGTCTAGCCACTCCGGCAGGTTGTCCAGGTACGGCCTCAGGTTGTCGAACATGCTGTGCGCCTTCAAGAACTTGAGAATCTCCATGAACACGCGCGCCCGGATCGGGTCCTCGTGGTCCAGCAGGTTGAATACCGTCGCCAGCGCATTCAGCGACAGGCCGGCGCCGTGCACGGGCGAGTTGGCGAGGGGCTTGGTGAAGTTGCCGCACAGCGCGGGCAGATACTTCTTGGGGTCGGCGGACTGGAGGACGAGGTGGATCATGAGGTTGGAGGCGGCGGTGTACTCCTTCTCCGAGACGGTGTTGAGGGCTTGCGAGGCGGCGACCAGCTTAGCCAGAACCTCCTCCCTGGGTGCCTCCTTGATCAGAAGTTGTTTCGCCTCCTCGGCCTTGAGGTACTCGGCCATCTCCTTGGCGAGCTCCTCGAAGGATCCATCGACAAAGAGCAGCTGGGGCTGGCCATTGCTCTTGGTGGCGGACATCTTGGCCTCGTTTGCGTTCGATCGCTTCGTCGCCGGTCGGTCGCTATATCTCGATCTTCGGTAGGCGAGCTTGACAGGCGAGTCGGGAGAAGGGGAGGCTGTCTCGCGATCGGCTGGGGGGCGACAGTCTGCAAAAGAGGAGGGGGTGGAACTCGAAAATCTGAGGTTAGGTGAGCGTTTGGCAGGGTCGGCGCCCGAATAGCCCTGTGGTGGGGCCTCGAGGTGACTGCCCACCCCGCCGATTTTTCTGCCACGCTCAATGTGTGGGCGCTAAGCGAGGGCGGTGACGCGGGATGGCGGGCCATGTGACGAGGCACGTGCACCGCGATGCAAGTGAGTCGACCTACGAAGTACTCGAGGCGTCGGCATGTCAGCACAACCAGTCGGCCAGCCTTGCCAACCTCGTAGTGCAACAAGTCTCACAGTACGGATTAGTTGTTCCAGATTGATTATTCTCTCAAAATTCCCTAATATCGCTAATAAAAACCACGCGAGGGCCCACGTGAGACGCTCAACTCAAACCACTGGCCGAGTCCAACGCCCTTCCTTTGTTGCTCGCAACACCGCGCCCCTCGATTACCTAGGAAGATAGTCCAAATACAGACAAACAAACCACATGACTAATGCTCCGTATCATAGCGTCCTGTACCCTGATATCTATATACAACCCCAAAACAATAAACACGCATGGCCTGTAAGTTAGCCGCGGAACCGAAAAAGGAGACGGCGAAAGGGAGGCACATAATCATGCATACTCGCACCAACGAGTAGCCCTCAACTCAGACCCAGACTCATTCATCGGCCAGTCGCTTTCCCCTTCTTCTTGGCTTTTGTGGCCGCCTCTCCTGTCGGAGCTGTTGGATAAATGCTTAAACTGTCGTCCGGGTAGAGCTGCTGGTCTCCTTTACCTCCCATCTCCATAAACTCGCCAGGTGCTCTTTGACTGTCCGGGGCAGCCTCCTTCGATGTGTTCGTGACGCGGTGCTTGTTCTTGGAAAACACCTTTACGGGGCTCCGGTCGTCCCCAATGGCGAGTTGGGCGGCTACCTGCACAGAATTGAGTGATGAAAGCAGGGTCCTTTCACGAACCGGCGCCCGGCGATTGACTTCGAGACCGGCAATACCGCCGACGAGGCCGCCGGTACTGTCGTTGACAGCAGGCGCGCTCTGCGTCAGCCATGGGTGCGACAAACACTGGTCAATGGTGAATCTCTTCTCCGGATCCACAATTAGCATCGAGTCGATGAGATCGACTACTTCGAGTTAGCACCGTGCATATTCGGAAACATATCTTTCCGGACTTACGCGCTGGGTCGCCCACGGAATCCCAATAAGGCGAGGGGTAGTCGAAGCGACCGCTCTTGATCTGCTGGGACAGTGTAAAGGGAAAGTCCCTCGAGTAGAGTTCGTCTGAAAATGGGGGAAAGCCGCAGAGACAGATGTAGAGGACGACCCCGAGAGACCAGATGTCTACTGCCTTGGTGTACTTGCGCTGCTTGGAATCCGCGAGAATCTCGGGGGCGACGTAGCTAGGCGTGCCACACAAAGTCGTCGTAAATGACTCTTCCCCGATGATCTTGGCCAAGCCAAAGTCGGCCAGCTTAACGTGCAGGTTCTTGTCAACCATCAGGATGTTCTCCGGCTTGATGTCCCGGTGCACAATGTTGCGTTCGTGCTAGTCGGGGGATCAGCGTCGCGCTCTCGGCCATGGCGACAAGGAAACTTACCAAGTACTTGATGCCCTGGAACAGCTGCTTGAAGAGTTTCCGTGACTCGTCCTCGCTCAGCTTCTGCTTCATCACGATATAGTTGAACAGCTCGCCTTCAGAAGCCAGCTCCAATACCAGGTAGACTCGGTCGCGCTCATTAAACGTATCCTTGAGGCACAGCACATTGGGGTGGCTGACGCCCATCAAGACTCCAATCTCTTGCTGAAGCCCCTCCGTCTTTGACCGGTCCTCCACACCGGGATGCTTGGTGAAGATCTTGACGGCATATCTTTGTCCCGTCGACTTCTCCACGCACAGGTAGACCTCGGCAAAGTGGCCCTTGCCAAGCTTCTCCAGAAGCGTGTACTGCTGCAGGAAGGCGCTCGTTTGCCGGTTTTGTGGGTACCTGAAGACGAACCTCGCTTTGCCATGGACGGCAATCTCGTCCTGGTCCTCCAACTCACGGCGCTGGTTGCGGCCAACAATGGCCTCGTTGACGTATGTGCCGTTGCTGGACAAGTCCTCAACGATAGCGACGGTGTCCGTGCCCTTGTTCTCGGTAAACAGCAGACAATGTCGGTTCGAGACGACACCTTCGCTGACCACGACGTCTGGCGGGGAGGTCAGTAATCGGTCTCGTCGCGCAGCTGTACGGGTCTTGGGTCTGGCATACCACACTCAGGATGCCGGCCTATCAGATAGCCGCCGGACGCGGCGCCCTTGATCTTTGTGCGTTCGTACGACTCCTCATCTTTAAGCGGCGCGGGTCTATTGCCATTTGCTGGCGCTTCTCCGTTGGCCGCAGCTGCAACCGAGTCTGGCAAGGGACAGGCAGTCCGCTTCTTCAGCACCAAGGGCTTGTCGCCGTACTTTGGGTCGAGGGGGACCAGGTACCCCCACACGCCCTCCTTGGCTTCATCTTCGACCTCGTCGGAGAGCGCGGGATGGCGGTCAACGTATTGGCTGAGCGGCTGCGTGTCCTGCGGCGGCGAGGAGAGGGCCTGGCTCTGGGCCCAACCCGCTTCCTCCGTCTTGCGCGGCGTTACCTCCTCGGTTCTCGGGCCCGGCGGCGTCGCAGTGGGCTCCTTGTACAGCTCGCTGGAGGCCTCGTTGGTGAGGCCGGTGAGAGGCGACGGGAGGTGCTGCTTGTTGACGACGGGGGTCTTGTCCTGTGCTGCCTGGGACAGGCGATCGGAGCGCCGGGGCTTCTTCGACTCGGTTGCGTCCTCGGGCAGAGAACCCTGCGTCGGGGTGTTGATGAGCGGCCTGGTGCGACAAGTACGTGCGCACAACTGACGGAACGGGGCGGGACGGGACGGGACGAGAGACGAGCAATGACTTACGCGCTGACGCTTCAATTGGCTCTTCTCATTCCGAGGAGCCATATCCTCGGTGGTCGACGGGACCCGAGGGCTGGGGGCAGATCAGGGGAGGGCGGGCGTGGAACGGGGATTAACAGCCGTCGGGACGACGAAATGGATGATGCTGCCTACCGTGAATTAAACAAGATGACTGGAGGTGTTGGGACTTGGGAAGAGTGGAGGAGGGAGGGAAGCCTGGGCTGCTTGGGGCTGGTGGTGACTGGAGCTGCGCTGCGTCCTATGGATGTCCGTCAGCCTCTTTTTGCGGGCCGTTTTAGCTCGCCCGCTCACCCCAGGACGCAGTGGTTTGGGGGAAGCAGCGGGCGTTGGTGGGGAGCTACTTCGTACGGAGTACTCCGTACAATCGGCCTGCTCTTGCTGGCTGAGAGGTCACGGAGCGAGGCAGCCGACCTTGCAGGGGCGATGCACGCTGTCGGCAGGTGAGCTGCTGGCCCCTTGTGAACCTCGCCCAGGTAAAGACCTGGCCGATAATTTCGCCCACAACCAGCATTTGACGCTGTACCAGGTACCGGCCCATACCTTACGCACCCCAGCTGCGCGGGCGAGGTCAGCTGCCGTGGTCGCAGCAGCACCCCGCAGCTCTCCCAGGGCTGCATCTCCTTGGCCTTTGGTCGTGCACTGCCAACGTATTCATTCTCAGGAGGACTTGCAACTCATCCAAACGAGAAACCCCAGGTCACCATCGTTCGCGGTGTCTTATGTCTTGCTGAATGACGCAGAGTGTCGTCATCACACCCAGCACCCATGCTCGTCACGCCTGCTGCCCGTGTGAGCCACGAGCGCCGTCATGCCATTCTCGTGACGACCGTGACTCAGCCTCCTATGTAGTCACACTCACGAGTGGCGCGAGGCCCTCGCAGCCGGGCCATCCCTCTTGCCGCTTCACTGCAGACCGCACTTGAGCACTGCCCGCTGCCAGAGGCCAGACGGCCGCGTCGTCGACACGCTACCAAATAATAGTCTTGTCTTCTATTACCATTAGAAACTACCTATCCATACGGCACGCCTGTGCAAGTTCTTGCCAAACCTCTTGGGGCCGAGGCTCCCTCATAACGAGCCTCGACGCAGTGTCCCTAATCGGGCCCTCATTACTTCGCTCATGGCCAATCTTCAAATCAAGGCCTCTCTTTCGAGGGCCAACCTCCCAAACGCCGATGCCGCCCGGTTCCATTTCATCAGTCCAGTCCCGGCCAGTCAAGGCATACCATGTTCGTGTCCCCCTTGTGCAAACAATCCCGCCTCTTGTCCAAGAGCGCAGCCATCATCATCGTAAGTGGTAGCATGTCTCGTTACTGCCCGCCTGCCCCAAGCTCCGCAACCGCGGAAGCTCGTATAGGTGGTAGCAGAGGGCCAAGCCCGCCAGCCGATCCCAGAACCTGGGCTCCTATTTCTCGGGGATTGGCGACTTTGCCAGTCTTCCGCCTGCGCTGACTCGCTTCTGCAGTCGGGCCTCCCTTTCGCGTTGCAGCCTCTCGTTCGCCCCCGAGTTAGGGGGCAGCGAAGACAGGCCGTCGCTCGTGGAGGCATTGCTTCTGCCCAGCTTCTGCTCGTAGTATTGCTGCGCGAACCGCCCGAGGGGGAACGCGGGCAAGGATGCTGGGATCTCGGCGCCGTTTTGCGTGAGCAGCTCTGCCACCGGGAACGGGACTGCCTTGCCTTCCTGGTCTGACGCTGCCACGCTCGGCGTTGGCGATGGCGAGGCCGGGTCAGCGGCCGCCAGTGCAAGCCAGACTGCGTGTGTTCCCCTCATCTTGTCCACCACGTTGGGGTTCGCCTTCAACGCCAGCGCGTACAGCACTTGCTGGATCTCGTTTCTCTTAGTCGCAGCCAGCAAGGTGTCGTCCGCCGTGGCGTATCTCGACAGGGTTGGCGAAATGGGTTCGACGAATGCTCGATCCACATACTTGGCCGTGATGAACTTTAGCCGCTGTTCGCGAGTCGCCTGTGCGCCCGGCTTTTGGGATAGGTCGAGTTTCGCCTCCCATATCATGTTTGACACCCTGTTCCCGATGAGTAGGAGCACTTCGACAATATCGATTGTGAAGGACTTGATGTCGAGCGTGAGAGACCGCACTTTGCTGATATGCGTGCCTAGTGATCGATGTATGCCGCTGCATTCGATGCATAATACGATGCCCAAGTTGATGGACACCCACTCGACCTTGGATCCGGAGCCGCAGTCGGCGCACCAGCAATTTCCTTGGTCAGCGTCGCGGACCATTTGCAACAGCTTGTCGGGGTTCTCGTCGTAGCCCGAGCTAGCTGTCCGCACCGCGTTTGGTCTCGCCCCAACCGTGATTCTGCGGAAGGGCACGCCGCTGTTGGAGCTGGAGTGGTGGTGCGGGCCATGGGCGCTGTGGCCGAGCGACTGGGTTTTGCCTGTCAGGATGGACCCAATGTCTCTCTTAATAGACGAATCCCCTGCACCCCTAGACGACCCGACTCGCTCTGGAACGGATCGCCCTTCCATGGCACTCTGCAAGGCATTGTTTATCGACACGATCCAGCTGTTCATGTCTTCCTCCGATGTCGCCTGATACACGCGTTTGAAGTTCGGCGTGATGACCTCGAAGCAGAACCGTCGCTCGGCGTTCCGAGCCTCGCGAACAGACGCCATGCGGAGGTCGATGGGGTCCATGTGGAGGTCAAGCTTCTGCTTCCAGTTGCTGTATTCGGATAGCTTTCCTTGATCCAAAACGATCCAGAATCTGTTGCCATGTCAGCTGCGTCAGGTTATCTGCAGAGTTTGTGACGTTGCCTACTTGTGCCAGCCCTGCTTGTTCAAGTTGCGCGGATCTACGTGCCCGCCAGGTCTATTCAGCGCCCAGAGAAGGCCTTCTTTCCGCTGGGTGACAACCGCCTGCGTCGAGTCTCGCTCTTCCAGGTCGCGGATTCCCTTGAACTTGGACGTCTGCGCCGGACTGGCTACAGAAGGTTGTCCTAAGCTGCCAGGGGACCTCGAGAGCTCCATGCCATGGGTGGCACTTGGTTGGCTGCCGCCAATGGAGATTGCGTTCTTAACCTGGGATCCAGTGCTGTCGGCTCGGCCAAGTTCAGTGTCGGATGTGTTGCCGGCATTGCCATTCGAATGCGAAGTAAGGGGCGCCGAACTACTCAGGCTCGCTTGCTCGGGTTCCATGTATGGCGTGTTGCTCTTTTCCAGGCCTCGCCGCTTCTCCTCACGCTCTCGGCGCCGGTATTGATACTCCTTATCCGCATCTTGGACTTCACTCGAGAGGGCCTCGAGCTGCGGAAGAAGCTCTTCAATCTTCCTCGAGGTGGAAAGAAAGCCTTGGGTCTGTGCATCCGCGTACTTTGTAAGGTGGGAGAGGACCTCCTGTTCTTTGCGGCCGCCGTGGAGGTCCTGCATAAAGCTGGAGTAGTCAAAGCGCTTCAGCTCAAAGTTTCGTCGCTTGTTCTGGTACTTGGAGTCGCTTTCGGCAAGTTTCTTAGCCTTGACCGAGTCTTGACGTTGGCCCAAGTAGCGGGACACGTAGGCATAGTAGTCTTTGCTCTCTTCCTCAAAATCCCTCTTCTTGGACTCGGCCTGCTTGATGTCGAACTGGTACAACTTGTTCAGAGGCTCGATGATGATCTTTTGCAGATTTGCGGTGTTTTGCCGTTCGTACCCCTGGACTTCGCGAGCAATTTTATCAAAGTAGTGCTCCAGCGCAGGCTGGAAAGCATTCGCGTTGGTCGAAGAGGCCTCGCGTAAGGCATCCATAAAGGCAACGAAGGCGTCGTTGGCCTCGATCTGAGACAAGTGAGCCTGTTCCGCTCGCTTCAGGACCTTCTTCATCTGCGTTCGCATATTTCCCGTCTTCTGTTCCAGGGCCTTGAGGGTTGCGCGAAAGACGGGACCGTCGTCCGAGACCGAAACATCGTCGCCGGGTCTGGGACAAGAGACATCAACCTTGATCGCCTCCTTGACCAGCGGCATAACCGCTAGAATACCTGCATCATTCGGGGGCAAGAGGGGAGAAACGGGTTCCTCAATGTCGACGCCGCCCGTGAGTCTGGAGTCGACGGATTGCGTGGAGGCGACTCGGATCTTCGGAGGCGAGGCCAGTAGGAATGGCGGCGATGGCGAGCCGGGGTGGCTCGGTGGAAAGGCCGCACCTGGGGGCTAATGTCAGCAGAGCTCGTGTCATGGTGGCAGTGAACGCACTCGACACCCAGTACGAGAAGCTGGCCAGCGTGATAAGACGATGTCCGCGCGAATCGTACTCGACAAACTATGTACCAAGTCAGCATTCCCGGTCAGCGGGCAATGGCAGGACGCTCCTACACTGCACGAGTGTCTCCAGCCGCCGGATTTGTCTTCCAGGGCCTTGGGCGGCTTCCATTTCCACGTCCACTCAAACGAGACCGACGCATTTCCGTTGGTGCTGTAGTCACCGACCAGGTCCACGTTTGCGTTTTTGTGAAGGTTAGGGTCGGCGTGAAACTCTCGTGTAACGAGATTCTCGACTTCTCGCGGGGTGGAGGCGCAGACAAAGGTGAGGCCGGAGATGTTGGTGTCTACTGATACAGGTTTGCCATCTGCGGCGGTCGCGCCGGACCCAACAGCCTGCTGCTGCGACTGGCGCATAACAAAGGTGAAGGTAAAAACGAGCTCGTCATCGTTGCTCAGCTTGAGGAGGAAGGCAGGCGTGCCGTTGGGGTTATAAGATGGCTCGGGATCCTAACGTCGTGGGGTCAGCTGCGACCGTCGCGAGTGATGGCGGCGCCTCGCGCAGACCGACCTGAACATATTCTATGGGTGAGTTGTCGCCGACCGGTCGGGACACGGATAGTCTGCTTGCTGGGAATGCATTGGGAACGATGTTCACAGAGCTGCGCTTCCGCGGGTTCGTGACGACGAGGGAGGAGATGGTCACTGGAGAGCAGCAAGCACGGTCAGCCTCGCCCGACGCGCGGAGACAAAGAGGGCGGGACAGCAAACGCACATCGATTCTGGTCTCTGAGGAACAGAGCCGACCCGTCGTCGGGCCTGCTGCCGACGTTGCCCATGCCGGCGAGCGCTGGATGGCGACCAAGGGCGGCGGGAGTCCGACGATGTTGCCAAGCAGGGCGGCTTGCAGGGGACTGGCGAGACAGACAGCGCGCGCGGGGCTCAGGCTCTAGGCGGGACAGACACAGAGGCCGTCATCTGGCGCCGGAGTGCGTTGACCTGGACAGCCCGGGGGTGCAAAGGGATGCTGGGCTAGCAATGAGCAAGGTGGCGGGTAAGGTATGTGGTGGCGATTCACGGGCGTCGACGGCATTTATCGTGGGAGGGAGATGCAAGAGGGACAAAGAGAACGAGCCCGGGATGGGAGGTGGCATCTGCTGGTGGCAGAGCAGTGTTGGAGGTACGGAGTACTTATTGCTTTGAGTTGCGATGGTGGGCAGGCGCAGATCTGCCTGCGAACCCACAGCGAGAGGCGGAGGCGGCCAAGCGGCCACCTCGCGCGGCGCCGCCTCTGGCCGGGCCCTGGACCGCACGTCGGCCGCGTGCAGGAAGCTTGCAAGCTTTACGAAGGACGGACTAAGGGTGCTGGAGATGGGGAAAGGCAGCTCGCTAGGCCGCTTGGGGCGCATGGCGCGGCCAGGTACACGCGCCGCGCTCCAGGCCTCGAGGCAGATGCCGGCCTGTCAAACGAGCAGCCTCGAGCCCTGGCGGCGTTGCGCGGGCGACGGAGGGACGAGGCGGCGCATGCATGCGTCGACGGAGAGCCGCCGACTGAACGCACACACAGCCTCGTGTCACGATGGCGCTCTGCAAGTGGACAATGGGCGGGCGACTGGCGATGGTGGCACTTTTACCATGGCCCGGTCCGTCACGGGGCCACGATCAACTGAACTTTGTCTGCGCCTCGCAGCCGAAGCTTTCTGCTGCGAAAACTATCTATCCTGTAGTCGTAGGTACGGCATAGATTTGCCTGCGCGAGCACGCACTTGCAGGAGGCCCCTGAGGTCGGAACGTTGCAAGCGGCATGATGCTGCTCTTCCGTTTATTGGCTGGGCAGGTCGGGGGCGGCGTCGCTTTCATCGCAGATCTCGGCCTGGCTCGCCTGGCATCATCGCCGTCGTCGCAGGCATTTGCAGGCCCAGGACCAGGGCCCGGCTAGCGTGGGGTCCTGGCCGTACCTAGATGATGCAAAACACAGCACGCAGCCTGCAACCTCGCAACCTCGCAACCTCGCAACCACGGAGCCATCAGTTGTGCCGCCGCGCATGAGGAGGGGATGGGCTGGGGCGCTGGCCGTGTACGAGTCCTGAGCAGCCATGCCTCACCCCAGATGGAGAATGCGGCACACTGAAGCCGGAGCCAGGGCGATATTCCCCGCCATCCCTACATTAATACTCGTACGTCTGCTTCTGGGACCACTACGGGGTATTATGCACCCTGTCTCTTTGTTTGAAACGACCGCTCATCACACACTCCTTTTCCTGCCCTCGTGCCGTCACGCCTGCGGCGCCAAGTGACGCCGGCCCCAGCAATCAGGCACGCACTTACTCGTACTCGGCACGACGCCGTCGATGCTCCGCCTCCCTCTGCCTGGGCGACCATGTCCTGGGCCGTCGGCGGGCAGAGGCACAGGCCGATCAGTGAAGCGCATCAGCTGTTTGACCCGTCTTGTATGCCATGTATGCCACTGGGCTAGCCTCGGACGGGCGACTTAGCCGCCCTTTCTTCGTCTCCGTGCCTATTTTTCGCACCTCACAGATTGCCCCGGCAGACGTCTTGCAACTCGGGGTCCATTCCATGTGCTTTATTTGGTCCACGCCATGTCCCAGGGCGTCCCAGGGCGTCCCAGGGCACCAGTCGTGTCCCTGGGCCACCAGAGGCGCTGGCGCGTCGCGCTTGGATGACGTCGGGGGTTGCCCTCCAACCGCCAGTTTCATGCCGCACTGACACACGCCTCCCATTGCTCCGCTGTCCTTGCACCAGACCTGCTGTGAAACGTCCAATCGCCATCTCCGTCACCATCACAGACCACGGCCGACCTCGATCCCCGATTGCACCTCGTCGCAGCCCGCGAGCTCCTCGACGCTGCCTCTCTGTCCACCGCCGTTGGTCATGAGCTTGCGCATCCAACGCCGTCTCGGGCACCAGCAAGCCTCCTGAAGACCCGACGCCGCCAACCACCATGTCGACAGCATCGCGCCAGTCGTTCCAGCCCAGCCGCCGGCTGAAGAACAGCAGCAGGGACTCGGGCAGAGGAGCGCGAGTCTCGTCGCGCGCGCGAACTTCGTCGCGGGCGCACGGCCAGCACATCGTCGTCGAGCACGAGGACGCCCGCAGCTTCGCCCTGCGCACCGCCTACCTCCACTATCTGCTGCAGCCCAAGGCTAAGCGGAAGCAATACGTTGCCGCTCCCAAGCCGCCCGCGCGATCGCACACCAGCGTGGGACTGCTGGTCCAGGAATATGTTTCCGGGGGCTCCTCCAGCCTGAAGCTCCCTCACAGCTTCGCGACCCAGCTGCTGGACCG
The DNA here is from genome assembly GCA_024340025.1 of Tolypocladium tundrense. Taxonomy (NCBI): domain Eukaryota; kingdom Fungi; phylum Ascomycota; class Sordariomycetes; order Hypocreales; family Ophiocordycipitaceae; genus Tolypocladium; species Tolypocladium tundrense. The sequence goes on along the minus strand of JALHBX010000435.1, from coordinate 17,825 downwards.
CGTCGGCGGCGTCTTAAGGGGTAGCGAGCCGCTCCCTGGCTTCAACGATGCCGCCGTCAAGAGGAGCTTCGCCGAGGCCTATACCGCCTTTTCTGAGAAGAACTTCCGCAAGACCATCGACAAGGAGAGGAAGTTCGAGCCTCTGGTCCTCATCTTCTACTCCGCCGCCTCCAAGGCAGCCCAGAAGGGACGGGCTCCTGACGACGACACGTGGAAGATTCTCCCCGACCGCCACCTCGCCTTGTTCGTGCGGCTGGCCACAAACGTCCTGCGGGGCCACGGACATGATCGCGACCGTCCGGAGCTGGTGTCCAGGCTCACCTCGCTGGAAAACAAGCTTCTCACAAACGATCAAAACCTGGTGGAGAGCGGCTCCGACGGCGTCGGCACGACTGTCGAGGTGGTCGTGCCCTTGACTTATGATGTCAAAGACATGCCTATGGTGCAGGTTGTTGCTGGCATCTTTGGCTTGAGCCTGTCAGAGGTTCAGACGGAGATCAACGACAATCGTCAAGTTTGGACCGAGGAGGCCGCTCTCAAGGACCTCAAGTCGTACCAGCTGCGGCTCAGCTCCAACAAGCCCGGTGCCTTGGGGAGCCAGGACTTTGACATCGAAGAAGCCTTCAACGAATGGAAGAAGTCGGAGGCACCGCATTTGTCGCAGATGATGCTGGACATCTTGACAGCCAAGCCCGAACTGGCCAAAACTTCGACCACCCGCGTCGAGAAGCCCCTGCCAAGCCGACCACAGTCCACGTATGCCGACGACCAGGCATACGCCGACCTGAGCCGCGCCATCTCGGGCATAGAGGACGGAGGTATAGGCTTCGACCCCGCCTTCAGCCTCAGCTCGCTGTCCATCGGCGGTGAAGCTGGCAGCATCCGCGCTGTCGAAGAGGCCATCTACACTTTTATTCCTGCGGACCCCAGGGCGTTCTACAAGTACATTCTCCAACACGCCATGACTTTTGACCAGCTCCACGCGGATCCGGATCTCGAGTATCAGCCGCTGTCAAAGCAGTCCATGGAGCTCATGACCGAGCTCTGTGTGCGATGGCGCGTGCCTCAGTTCTCTCGGCTCATAACTCTCCTCGAAGTGGCGGCCCGCAAGTTCCTGGACCGGGAGATATTGCCCGTCGAGCTCGATGCCATATTTGACTTTGTCAAATCGCCATTACCTGACCCGAAGAAGCCCCCCCACATCTCGCAGCACTCGACGCCCCTGAACGAAATCGACCCGAGCCGATGGTCACTTCATGACTTCGCCGTCTATCAGCAAACCCTCCACGTCTTGTATGATGCGCTTCTGCGCGAGCTCTACGACCTGATGGAGCAGTGCTACGATACGAAACCGCCCAACATGTCTGCCGTCCTGTTCATTCTGGAAACCCACGTCGGCTCCGACCCCACGTTTTCGCCCAGGAGTACTGCTCAGGCTGAGTTTGCCGAGCACCTGGAACAAGGCCTGAGCCTGAAAGCTGCCGACGTCTACCGAGACTACATGGAAAAGGAGATACCCTCTCACAAGGCGGACTGGGAATTTGGCCACGTCGTCAAGCTAGGCAAGTCGGTGACAAAGCTATGTGATCGGATACGGAAACGATACAAGAAGAGTCCCGCGATCATGGGTGTCAATCCGCTTGATATCCTGGTCAAGGAGATCTTCCCCAGCTTCGAAAAGGACGCCGGCGCGATCATTGAGACGATACTGCAGGGCGCCAGTGAGACGGGGGCCGAGATTGACATCCAGGACGGCTTCGAACTGTACAGGGAGCTAGTCGAGATCCGTCGCATCCACAGGGAGTCTCTCCCCGATGTTCCATTCGCGTTCAATATTGAAGACCTGCTTGTCGATTTCGTTTGGCGATGGATCCGCACAGCCGAGGTGCGGATGGCCCAGTTCGTCGACGAGGCAATAAAGCAGGACCAGTTCCAGGTACGAAAGGAGGAACCAGACCATATACCACGAGACTCCGAGCGGCATAGTGTGTCCATTATCGATCTCTTCATGTTGTTCAACCAGACCGTCGACCAGGTCTTTGCGCTGCAGTGGGACAATGACGAGCATCACGCCAGGTTCATGACGGCACTGGCGCGAAGTGTCGCGACCGGCATCGGCCATTATTGCGACATTGTCGACCAGCGGTTCGCCAAGGAGATGGACCGCCCGTCCGCTGAAGAGCTGACAGCGCAGACGAGGACAACGCAAGAGAAGTGGATGCAGATTGCCAAAGACGCCTGGACCAGCAAGGACAAGGCAGAGCCTTTCCAATTCTACCCTGAGGTAAGCGACATGCAGCGAAACCGTCCCCCTCCGTCGCTGACGCTGACGCCCGGGACAGTCTTTTGTCAAACTCAACAATATCGAATATGCGATGCAGGAGCTGGACAAGCTAGAGAAGAGCATGAACTCGGAGGCGTGTGCGCTGGTGCTTGAGCAGGTTGACGGCCCTAAGAAGAAGATTCGGAAACCCAGCAAGTACACATTCACGATCAAGGTTGTCGAGGCTGAGGACCTCAAGGCATGCGACCCCAGCGGATACAGCGATCCGTACGTCGTTTTCGGAGACGAGTACCAGAAGCGTCTCCATAAGACGCGAATCATATATCGAAACCTCAACCCGCGCTGGGACGAGTCCTTCGATATCACCGTCCAGGGGCCGGTCAACGTCATAGCAACCATCTGGGACTATGACACTTTTGGCGATCACGATTACGTCGGCCGGACGTCGCTTAAGTTGGACCCGGTACACTTTGGCGACTATCTCCCTCGCGAGTTCTGGCTGGATTTGGACTCCCAGGGGCGCCTGCTGATCAGGGTCAGCATGGAAGGAGAGCGGGACGACATCCAGTTCCACTTTGGCAAGGCGTTCCGCCATCTCAAGAGGACGGAGAGGGACATGGTGCGAAAGATCACCGACAAGGTAAGCATCAGACTTTGACCCAATCCGTGCACGAAATGTGGGCTGACTGCCAGCAGCTTACGGCGCAAATCAACGCGACCTTGTCCCACGAAACGCTGCGAAGCCTGCTGGGAACTGGCGGCATCGGCGCCTCGGTGACGAGCCTGTGGAAGAAGCGCGCGTCCACAATGCCCGTGACCACGCCGAGCCAAATCGAGGGAGCCCTGACCCTCCTGCTCGCCTACTTTGACGAGAACTTTGCCATCATGAAGCAGACCCTGACAGACGCCACCATGATAGCAGTCATGACTCGTCTGTGGAAGGAAGTGCTGATGACGATTGAGAACCTCTTGGTGCCGCCGCTATCGGAGAAGCCGTCGGTGAAGAAGCCCCTGACGCGCAAAGAGCTGGACGTGGTGTACCACTGGCTAGAGATGCTCTTTGTCTTCTTCAACGCCAGGGACGAAGACTCCGGCGAGCAGCTCGGCGTGCCCGCCGAGGTGTTGAAGTCGCCTAAGTGGCACGAGCTTGCCTCGCTGAACTTCTTTTACTTTGAAGACAGCAACAGCCTCATCCGCGAGTCGGAGCGCATGGCGTCGACGGCGGCGCAGCAGGCCCAGCTGGCGCTGCAGCACCAGGGGACCCAGCAGCACCGCATGTCGGCGCCGGCGAGCTTCGGGGCCAGCTTCGGCGGCGCGGGTGCGTTTGCGAGCATGGGGACCATTAAGCGCGGGAAGAGCATCATGATGAGCCGCAACCTGGGGACGATGCGCAAGGCCAAGGAGGCGAAGCGGCGCGAGGCGCAGGCGGACCCGAGCGACGACATGATCCTGCGCATCCTCCGGATGAGGCCCGAGGCAACGCACTACCTCAAGGAGCGGCACCGGCAGAAGGAACGACAGGCGGCGACGGCGGCCGCGGCGCTGATTGTGAAGAACAGCGTGATTCAGGGGTGGAACACGGGACACGGGGGAGCAGGAGGCGGCGTGGGGATGGGACAGTTTGGGAGGAACAACCTGCCCCGGCGGTAGGGAGCGAGGAGTAGGCACTGGCCGTCGGCGGTGCGTGAAGGTTGGCTGCTTTCGGCTGGGTAGAATGGCGGGCATCAGATACCCTTGTGAGCGTCCAGCGAAGATTTATTACTTAATGGGGAGAGCGGACAGCAGGATTTGCAGGGAGACCATTGCACAACTGGAAGCGGGCAAGCACTGTATGATTGCTTATAGCGTTTGTGTTTGAATTCGAACCTTTTTCAGATCATATCAAGACGAGTCTTTTATCAGTGACGGATCACCCCCCACGCAATGGAGGCACGGAAGCACAGGTATTCAGTTGCACAGCCGGGGCATCTACAGTCAAACTGGAAGAAGAGCGCCGAGTCGCACGAGCCGTGAGCCAGTCTGGGCTGGCCGGCCTGTTGTGCACCACCACGACCCCATCACCGCCAGCCTCACTCTCATCACCATCAACCATCCTCACCGCACAGCATCCATCATTCGTCACGCATCGGTTGGCCAAACACGCCGCCGTTAAAGCGGCCCGCGCCGCCCCTTTTTCCACCGACGGTGATGCAGGCTCCGTGTTTTTGCCTCCCCCCATGTTTGTCGAATAGTAGCCAGACGCCCGGTGTTGAATGGCAGCCGAGTGTCTGGCATTCGCATTCCACGGGGCATACGGACTCGTCGTCAGACCTGAAGTTTTAGACTTTTTACCCGTTCGACTACGAGTATTAGCTCTTTGACAGCAGCTGCTAGTCCACGGCTGAGGACCCTGAACGTGGGTGGAGGAAACCACGCGCAGATGTGGCGTCCCGGTGTGGGCCGAAGGGAGCTGGAGGCGTGAGCCTCGAGGCTTCGTGCCCGTGCGGAGCACATGTACTTGGTACAGTGCTTTCAGATTGTTTCTCGTATTCCTACGCGAACTCGTACTGTTTCGTACCCATCTCTGAGCAAGGATTGGTATGGATCCATGGACACTGTCGAGTGCGTCCGGCTTTGATTGCGCAAGGAACAGATCGCCGGAGGCATTGTGAAACGCGTGGATCGACGGCATCATGAGAAGGGCCCGCACGGTCCATTCCCGCATTGAGAGCGAGGGCAGGCATCTGGCATCTACCAGTGGGTGATGTAATCCGAATGTGGCGAAGAGATCGCGCCTCATCCGTGGAAGGCTTCATTTCAGAGAATGAACAATACGAGGCCGTCGTTCAGCCGTCACCTGCACACGTCTTTCGTACTCGTAGCCCGTGCCGAGAAAACCGCCGGCCATCTCGCCATCTCGCGTGGGCCGGCACTGTACGGACGAAAGAAGGAAAAAAAGGGGTTCCGTCGTTCAACTGGTCGTCGTGACGAAATCTCAAAGGGGCCCAGCCAAGGCGTGCTTTGATTCGCCCAGGACCGGCGCAGACCGGCGCGGGCGCCGAGGCAGCCAATCAGCGGCCGCGGCGCAGGAGTGACGTCGGCGGCTGAGCTGGCCGTCCTTCCCCCACAAGTCGCTGTCTTGGCCGCTTGGCCGCTTGGCCGCTTGGCTCGCTGCAGCCACTGACAGGACGCACCGGCGGCGTCGAGCCCGCACTGTGCTCAGCGGCTGTCAGTGCGGCTCCTGACGTACCGCCTAGCCGTTGCGGCCACGAAGCAACGGCCACTTGCAGCGCATCTCGGACCCCGGCTGGGCCTCGGCCGATCGCTGCTCCGAGCACACGGCGTGCCCTGCCTGAAACAGACGGGCAGAATGACAGGAGCGCGGGGACGCAGATCTGGAGAGACTGTCCGTCGCTGATGTTGGTGCTCCGAGATGGCATTCCCAGGCAGCCCAGCAGGGCAGATAGGGGCGCGGCGCGGCGGAGTACATGGTCCGAAGTGCCTCATTACAGTGCAGGATTCGGGCCCGGCCACTGTGTGCCGTGCCTCAACGTCGGCGCCGCTACTCGTACGTGGGACGGTGGAATGGGAAAGGGGATCCAGGCCTGGATAAAACGACCCTGATTCTGGTGCTGGCTGGGTCTGCCGGGCCGCTGCCTGTGCGCACGTTGCATGCGCCATATCTCTTTTGGAGGACTGCCAACGAAGACGACCCTGATTAGTGTCGATGGCCTGTGGTCAACGCTTGGTGGCCGTGGCTTGACCAGTGAGGGGCGGGACGGAACGGCTGCAGCGCCCCAAGACGCGCCTCAAACGGCGGCAAAAGGGGCATTCAGCGGCCTGTCTCACTCTGCTGCCGCTTGCGGCCGTCTCGGGTCGTCACGGCGACCTGCCGGGCCGCTTGCTCTTGATTGACCGAGGCGAAGTAACGAGGCGGCATCCCGAGTTGCTCGCTCGAACCCGAGGCCCCAGAAGTCCCGATGGAGTACTCGCAGCACCTCGAAAAGGACAGCGCCCCGAGGACCCTCGAGACCCTTAATAGGGCCCCCCCACCTCACCGAGCGCCGCGCTGGCCCGAGTCAGCTAGCGCTGGGCCGCTGGGCGGCGGCACGAGGGCGACAGTGGGAAAAGTCACAAATTTCAGCGGGCGCCAGCGGAAACATGCGCTCTCCGGCGAGTCGCTGTCGCCCGTTGGCGGCGTCGGGGAGTACCTGGAATGCAATCCACGGCGGCCCTCCCGGCGCCTCCTGCGCAGGCCCCTACCCGTAGGCAATAGGGTAGACAAGGGTAAGGTAGGCACCGGACGGGACGAAACACGTGCGCCCGTCCAGCCGGTGCGCGCATGTGCGTCGTGCTCTGTGCTCTGTGCTCTGTGCTTCCTGTGCCGCCGCGCTGCCCGCGGCCATGTGACGGCATCGCTCCATGGCCTCTGGCCTCGCGGTCCACCACCGCCCGGGGGCGCGCGTGCATGGTTCGATGGGCCGCCGGTTGTTGCCCGTCTGGTCTGCCCTCCCGAGCTGCTCCAGCAGGCCCAGGCAGCGTTTCCTGCGGCGCGGTTGGACCAGGGGCCCGGCGCGCCACCAGGACCGGTCTGGGAAACCGATCGATCAGTTCGTATTGGGGGCTCGCTAGCCCGCCGCAGGGAGGGACGGCCTGGGCGCTGGGCTCCACGGAGCAGATGCCGCCGCATTGTTCGCGCAGGTCACGCTCAGAGAAGGCGCCCGTATGTACGAGTAGGCACGAGTATGTATGCACCCGCGAAGGCTGCGCGAGAGCGCTTTGTCGAGCGTCGCGGGAGCGTCCCTCGCGAGCCGTCCTGTCCCTCCCGCGGCCGCGTCCCCGGAGAACATCACCGTTCGTCCATCGAGATCTCGAGAGCGTCGACGTACTCGTATGTAGGTCGAGTCGGCCGTTGCGGCGCGCGGGTGTGCGAGTACTCGTAGGCGCCGGCTGGCAGCCAACGGCGCCCCCCCCATCTCACTGGTCGGCCCCCCGTCCAGTCCACTGGCCACTCGCTGGCAGCCTCCTCACTCCTCCTCCTCCACCTCCCTCTCTCCTCTCTCCTCCTGGCCTGGTGGTATCCCTCCCTCGACACACTGGGGCGGTGCTTCGTTCAAGACGCTCCCTTTTTCTCCTCCATCCCTCCCATCCCCCAACGCCCGTGTCGCTGCTTTGTTCGCCCCTCGGTGCCCGGTCTGTCCAACGCAGGGCCGGCCGCAAAGCACCGCCGCCTCCATCGCCGCCTCCGACTCTGTCCCGGTCGTTTCTCGTCTTGTTCCGTCGTGCGCTGCCTCGTCTCGTGCCTTCTCTCGGTCGCACCGCGCGCGGCCGCTTCGTGTCCCTCCGCTCCTCGTCCCCCTCCCACCCCGCGGGTCGAATGATGCTGCATCGCCTGCGTGAGCTTTGTTGATTGCCGCCTACGGTCTACGGATACATCGAATCGGGTTTCGCACGAACCGCTCTCCGAGCCCGCTTCGGCCATTCTCGTCTTCGTTGAGGGCGCCGGTGCCTACGTCGTCGACACCACCTCGACTCGACGCTAGTAACCGCTCAATAATAGTTCTCCCTTCAACCGCAACCGCAACCGCCACTACCACCACAACAACACCATCACCGCCCGTCCCCCTCATCTCGTCGCTGGGCTGCCGACTACGCAGTCCCGCCATCGCCCGCGACATGGTCGACGATGCCATCTTGGCGGCGGCCGCCGAGGTCGCTGCCTCGCTCGCGACCGACCACAGGCCCTCGACCTCCCTCGCCATCGGCCTGAGCTCCCGAATCAAGCTTCCCGGCCGCGACACCCCCGCCAAGAGGGGCCTCGAGATTGAACTTCAGAAACTCGCCCTCCGGGTCGGCCAGCTCGAGAACAGGGCATCTGCCTCGGCCCCGGCCGTGTTCCCCGAGACGCCAAGTGAGGTCAACGACTCCCTCTTTGGCGACGAAGGCGGCCCCAACCGAGCCGTGAGCTCCAAGCCAAAGCCCACCGTCGCCCATCAAGGTAGCTCGGACAGCCCGAATCTAATGCCTCGCCAGCTGACAAAGGCAGCGCTGGAAGGGCTGCGAGAACACGTCGACGACCAGTCCAAGCTCCTCGACAGCCAGCGCCGGGAGCTTCAGGGCGTTAACGCCCAGCTGCTTGAGCAGAAGCAATTACAAGAGCGCGCCCTCGAGGTGCTCGAGCAAGAGCGTGTCGCCACCCTCGAGCGGGAGTTATGGAAGCACCAAAAGGCCAACGAGGCCTTCCAAAAGGCACTCCGCGAGATTGGCGAGATTGTCACCGCCGTTGCTCGCGGCGACCTGACCATGAAGGTCCGCATGAACACCGTCGAAATGGACCCCGAAATCACAACCTTTAAGCGCACCATCAATGCCATGATGGACCAGCTGCAAATTTTCGCAAGCGAGGTTTCCCGCGTGGCCCGTGAAGTCGGCACTGAGGGTCTGTTGGGTGGCCAGGCCCGCATCGGCGGCGTTGACGGGACATGGAAAGAACTTACTGATAACGGTACCGCCCTCATACCCATCCCGCCCCCCCGCGTCATAGCCCGGTGCTGACTCTTCTCTCAGTGAACGTCATGGCGCAGAATCTCACCGACCAAGGTAGGTGCCTCTCGCGGAATGCTTTTGTGGGGAGAACCATCGGGGCAGCATCTAACATCCATGGAACTCTAGTGCGAGAAATTGCTTCGGTGACGACCGCAGTCGCCCACGGCGATCTGACAAAGAAGATTGAACGGCCAGCGAGGGGCGAGATCCTGCAGTTGCAGCAAACCATAAACACCATGGTGGACCAACTACGGACGTTTGCCTCCGAGGTTACGCGCGTGGCGAGAGACGTCGGAACCGAGGGTATCCTCGGTGGGCAGGCCGACGTTGGGGGAGTACAGGGGATGTGGAACGACTTGACCGTTAACGTCAACGCCATGGCCAATAATTTGACGACACAGGTGCGCGACATTATCAAGGTCACAACAGCCGTCGCCAAGGGCGACCTCACCCAAAAGGTCCAGGCCGACTGTAGGGGAGAGATCTTCGAGCTCAAGTCTACCATCAACTCCATGGTCGACCAGCTGCAGCAGTTCGCCCGCGAAGTCACAAAGATTGCCCGAGAGGTCGGGACCGAGGGCCGGCTCGGCGGCCAAGCCACCGTCCACGACGTCGAGGGCACGTGGAGAGACCTCACCGAGAATGTCAACGGTATGGCCATGAACTTGACCACGCAGGTGCGAGAGATTGCCAAGGTCACCACTGCCGTGGCCAAGGGCGACCTCACCAAGAAGATTGGGGTCGAGGTCAAGGGAGAGATTCTAGAACTCAAGAACACCATCAACCAGATGGTGGACCGCCTGGGAACGTTTGCCGTGGAGGTGAGCAAGGTGGCCCGCGAGGTTGGTACAGACGGCACTTTGGGTGGGCAGGCTCAGGTCGCCAATGTCGAGGGCAAATGGAAAGACCTAACCGAAAACGTCAACACCATGGCCTCGAATCTGACCGTCCAGGTGAGGAGTATCTCTGCGGTCACGCAGGCCATCGCCAACGGCGACATGAGCCAAACAATCGACGTCGAAGCCAACGGAGAGATACAAGTGCTAAAGGAAACCATCAACAACATGGTCTCGCGCTTGTCGAGCTTCTGCTACGAGGTGCAGCGAGTCGCAAAGGACGTGGGCGTCGACGGAAAGATGGGTGCTCAAGCAGACATCGCCGGCCTCGACGGCCGCTGGAAGGAGATTACCACGGACGTCAATACGATGGCTAGCAATTTGGTACGTGGCCCGGCCCGCATGGGAGAACCTGCGTCCCCACGGGGGCACACGAATTTGTTTGGCCATTTTGCTAACCATGTACGTACAGACTACGCAAGTGCGTGCTTTCTCCGACATCACGAACCTGGCCACGGACGGGGATTTTACCAAGCTCGTAGACGTGGAAGCGTCTGGCGAAATGGACGAGCTCAAGCGAAAGATCAACCAGATGATTTCGAACCTCAGAGACAGTATCCAAAGAAACACGCAAGCCAGAGAAGCAGCCGAGCTGGCCAACAAGACCAAATCGGAATTCCTCGCCAACATGTCCCACGAGATCCGGACACCCATGAACGGAATCATTGGCATGACTCAGTTAACTTTGGATACCGACCTGACACAGTATCAGAGGGAGATGCTGAACATCGTCAATAATCTTGCGAACAGCCTTCTGACCATCATAGACGACATTCTAGATTTGTCCAAGATCGAGGCTAGGAGGATGGTGATTGAAGAGATCCCGTATACGTTGCGAGGAACCGTCTTCAATGCCCTGAAAACCCTAGCGGTCAAGGCGAACGAGAAGTTCCTGGATCTGACCTATAAGGTAGACAGCTCCGTCCCCGATCACGTCATCGGTGACTCGTTCCGCCTCCGGCAGATCATTCTCAACCTCGTCGGCAACGCCATCAAGTTTACCGAGCACGGCGAGGTCAGCCTGACCATCAAGGAGTGGGCTGACCAGGACGACACCGACCCGGGCGAGTACGCCGTCGAGTTTGTCGTGGAAGACACCGGAATCGGCATTGCACAGGACAAGCTGAACTTGATCTTCGATACCTTCCAGCAGGCCGACGGCTCCATGACGCGAAAGTTTGGCGGCACGGGCCTGGGCCTCTCCATCTCGAAGCGACTCGTCAACCTCATGGGCGGCGACCTTTGGGTGAACAGCGAGGCTGGCAAGGGCAGCCAGTTCCACTTTACCTGCCGCGTAATGCTAGCCTCGGATGACACCGAGGGAATCAAGAAGCAGCTCCACCCGTATCAGGGCCACCAGGTCCTTTTTGTGGACAAGGCACAGTCGAGCAACGGGTCGGAGATCCGGGGGATGCTCGAGCAGATTGGTCTGCATCCCGTGGTGGTCGATTCCGAGAAGAGCTCGGCCCTCACCCGACTCAAGGCCGGCGGCGCACTGCCCTACGATGCCATTCTCGTCGACTCCATCGACACGGCCAGGAGGCTCAGGGCCGTCGACGACTTCAAGTACCTGCCAATCGTCCTGCTGGCCCCGGTCGTCCACGTCAGCCTGAAGTCTTGTCTCGACCTGGGTATCACGTCGTACATGACGACGCCATGCAAGCTTATCGATCTTGGCAATGGCATGATACCCGCGTTGGAGAACAGAGCCACGCCGTCGCTCGCCGACAACACAAAGTCCTTTGAGATTCTGCTCGCCGAGGACAACACCGTCAACCAAAGGCTCGCTGTCAAGATCCTGGAGAAGTACCACCACGTCGTGACCGTGGTGGGCAACGGATGGGAGGCCGTGGAGGCTGTCAAGGAGAAGAAGTTTGATGTGATTCTCATGGATGTCCAAATGCCCATCATGGTAAGCGAATTATCCCGCCCGCCCTTGGCCCTTTACATTCAGTGATGCTAACAACGCCGTAGGGAGGGTTTGAAGCCACTGGCAAGATCCGCGAGTACGAACGAAGCATGGGCACGCATCGGACCCCCATTATTGCGCTGACCGCGCACGCCATGATGGGCGACAGGGAGAAGTGTATTCAGGCGCAGATGGATGAGTATCTGTCCAAGCCGTTGCAGCAGAATCATCTCATACAGACGATCTTGAAGTGCGCCACACTCGGTGGCCCGCTGCTCGAGAAGAACCGCGAGCGAGAGCTGGCAATTCAGGCCGATGCAAAGTCGTCAAGCCACAAGGAAAGCGCGCAAGGGCTGCTACGCCCGGCCCTCGAGAACCGGGCATTCACCAACAGAGAACCCCTGACTGGTACAGCCTCGGAAAGCCCTGCCGTCGTCGTGGTAGACGGGGAGGACCCTTGGACAAGATCACGTCGCAATCTCTCCGATATGCGGAGCATCTCGAGCTAACTGGGGCCACTTCTCTGCTCTCAGCTGATACTGAGGTCGCATAGCACCTGAACGGGTCGCCCATACAGTTCGTCCGGCTATCTCACAGCTCGCCGTGGCAACCCGGACGTCGCCAGATGTCGTGTCAGAGGCGTATGTGACAGCCTTGGGCGTGTCCGTGCGAAGCGAGTCTCGGGGAGTGCTCTCTGCTCGGCCCTCATTCGGCCTCTCCGAGAAGTGGACGGCACATCCGCAGTGTCGGCTGCGACCGAGTTCAACTCCTTGTTTGCGACTTCATCAATATCCTTACCGGCTACGCCTCCTTCATCTCTTGTCGGCGTTGGATCCTCCATCCCGGCCTAGTCACGCAGCCGGTTTCGCGTCTTTCATCCATTGCTTCAACTTTCGGGTTATCGAAAATGATTTCGGCATCGTGGTTTTTAGACCATCTGCTTATTGCCCTGTTTGACGAGATTGAACGCCCCTGCATCTAGTCTACTTTGGACTGGGGGGCAAAGGGTCACTAATGTCACATCATCCATCATCCTTTCTCGGCTGTATTTTACATACTGGTGTTTTTTGGGAATCGGTCTCGAGCGTTTTCTCTCTTTTTTACTCATGCCAGGATTTGTCTGCCCGTCAGCAGCCTAGTCAGTTGTGTGCCGGGTGGGCGACTGGCAAAGGGCATTGCATTGCGCAATTGCATCTTTGAATGGCAAGGAGCGAGGGCTGCGGGGACTTAACCACTCCTGTCTTGTCTCTGCCTGCTGCAGTTTTATCTGCCTTCTCGGGACGCGGACGAAATGGCATAGCGAAAGATGGGTCTTTCTTATACTGTTCTGCTGCTGCTGCAGTGGGTTGCTACTGAGATTTGTTTCAAGCTTTGGTCTGGGCTCAACATGATTGATTGGGTGAACACGATTTCAGATGGAAGGATGGAGGTGGATTTGTTAGGGGGGCTATATATAGCGGTATCAAAAACGTTGAGAGTGAGGCGTCGGCGTCCCTCCTGTGTTTTTTCTCCCTGATCAAACAAGCAACATGCATGATCCACTCCATCGTGTCCATTCGTGACTGTCATACCTGTCGTGACTGTCGTGACGTGTTCCCGTGCCTTTCGTGATGATGCCTGTGGGATTGCAATTCGTGTCGTGTCGATGACGTTGCGGGCGAGGTCGAGATTGAAGTCGGAGACTCGATCGGTTTTGCAAAACAGTCGGCAATCAAAACGCGCGCAAATCTGGACGTTGTCCTCCCAAACGAACAGAAAAGAAAACAAAGAACAACCAAGACGGGTCCTCCAGGCCGGTGGGACGCAGCCGGGGCCTATGCTATCCCCAACGCCGAGCAAAATGAAAGCAACTGGTCCCTCGGACCGCGGCGAGGCGCTACTTCTTCCCCTCGGCGTCGCCGCCCTGCGGCTTCTTGTCGGTGGTGGTGGCGGCGGCAGCGGCGCCGCTCGGCGAAGCGTCTTTAGCGACGGCTTCTTCTTCCTTGGGCTCGAGGCCCGCGAGCATGGCGTCGAGCCGCGAGTGCAACGACGACAGGTTTGCCTCTAGGGCAGCTGCGGTTTGCTCGCCTCTGTTCTCCGGGGGACGGGCTGCGTTAGCTGATGGGCTGGTGAGGGGGCGCGAGGAAATGAGGAGGTGGTACCTGGCAAGCTCGCGATAGGCCTATGAGACGTGGCTGGTTAGCTGAGGTCTTTGACGATGAAGTGAGACACGGTGAGGCGAGGTGAGGTGAGGTGAGGCAAAATAGAGAAGGAGTGTGGAGATGAGCGATGGATGAGCTGACAGCCTATCAAAACGGATCCAGCGGCAGAAGCATGGATGTTGTGATGGCATCTCGACGAGACTCGTGACGGTGTGGGCGAAATCCGATGCCGAAGCACGGGGAGGCTTACCTGCGCCATATCGACAACCTCACCCTCCTGGTCCTCCCAGTTCTCGACGTCCTCGGGAGTCGGCATCGTCCCCGAGGATCAGAGACTCAGATCTGCGCGAGTGCGTTAATGGTAAGAGGGTTCGTCCCGACAGCGGAGCCTTTCCGATCTCTCTCTCTCGATGGTCAAAAGACAGAGCGGGGGCCGGCGGAAGAGGCTAACGGGCTGCAGAAGCGTAACGCAAAGGCAAAGCTAGACGGGCGTAACGCGAGGCGTGACGACCAGAGAAAGTAAGTTTGTTTGATTGTTTGTTTGGGGAGAGCCGAATTGAATGGCCGGGTCGTTCGTTGGCGTGGTAGAGTTCGAAGTGATAGCTGCGCGGGCGCTGATGGAGTTGATGAGCCAGGCGGGCTCACGTGACGAGCGGTCCGCCCGGCCAGCTGCCAGCTGTGCGGTGAATCACGAACAGACGGCGGCCCATGGAGCAGGTTTCCCGTTGCCGGGCCAGCGGGGAGCTGCTCGCCAGGGGACGTGGCTAATTATCTGTCGGGGGGTATGTGTGCCTGGGCGAGGCGAGGCTGCGAGACGAGATGGCATATAGGGCGGCGTCGGCGCGCCCAAACTCACTTACACGCAAACTCACGGCGTTGACTTCGGGGGCGCCTGCGTGCCTTTATTGGATATGTTCGAGAACATGCCGACTTCGAGGTCTTTCTCCAGGATATGCAGCGCGAACGCCTCCGCGGCGCCGCACCGAGTCTGCCTGCGCCAGGCTCGAGTCTATTCTGCGGCCAGGGACGCGTATTTCACAGCCTCCATCTCGTCGCGTTCCTCGCTGTTGCTCTCTGCTCTTCCATCTCTTCACCTCATCTCTTCGGACGAGTGCCTACCCATCGCGGCTGCAGGAGACAGAAACAGACGGCGTCGCCATGGCCTCCATCGCCGCGTCCGTGAGCGGCCTCGTCAGGGCGCTCTACAACCTCATCATGGAACCGAACCCGCACGTCGACCACGCGCGGCCCGTCATGCAGGCCATTGGGCGCCACGGGTTCCGCATCCAGGACGAGGTGCTGCGCGTCCCGCTGCGCTGGGGGTTCTTCTCGCCCGGCCCGAGCCGCCTGCAGGCCATGGAGGGGTGTCTCTTCGCGAGCCTCCTCGCGACCGTCGCCGCGGTGGCGGTCATCATCGCCGTCTGCGCGTACAGGGGGGAGAGCTTCCTGTTCCTGCTCTGGTGCTCGACCGTGATCCCCGTGGCGAGCATCTCGACGTACATTGAGGCGAGACAGGTGAGTGTCAGGGGGCTGTTCGCGCCATCTTGCGGCCGGCCGGCTGATTGACCGGCTGCAGTACCGAGAGTGGGTTCCTCCGTCTTGGAGGTGGCAGGTTGTCAAGCAGTGAGGGCCACGCCTTGTCTTTTCTCGCGAACCTTCGGTTCTGCATTTTGATATGGCGTTCAATATTGGATACGATGGCTATGGCGATGCCGCCGACGATACCCAACAGGGGCGTCTCTGTCCTGTGACAGGCGCCCAACGACCAAGAGATAATTCTCCTGGATTTGTTTTGTCTTTTGAGAGTTGGCAATTCCACACGGCGTTCAGCATTGGTTAGACGTTTAGGGGGAAGGTATACTCGAGATGGACCAGCATCGCTGTCCCTCACTTTGGTTGCGGGCGGCAGTACACATATGCCACCGGACTCGAGGCAAATATAACTCAACTTTTTTCCTCGATTGTCAGACTTCCATCTTTCGGTTTACTTTCTTCTCCGTCTGTCTATTTGCGCTCTGTGACCTGTCCTCCCGGGTCTTATGGCGGATATCGCACTGCACTCGCCGTCATTGGCAAGTGTGCGGTTCGGGCATCTCCAGCACAACGGCTGGGCAGATGAAGTGCCAGTAGAGATACCTCGTAGCTCATGTAGCTCAAGTGACGGCAAGGAAAGGGGGAGTGTGCGGCGAGCACCAGGTCAAGGCTTCGTATCTACAAGTACTCGTAGAGCTTGTCGACTAGCTTGTCTGGGTAACTACTACCGGCTTAGGCAACAATAGCATAAGCTAGTATCGTACGAGTTATTGAGATATTATCGTACTCGTACGTACTCGTATGTACTTATTTGAAGAAAGCGTAAAACTTAACCGCATGTGTGTGTAAATGCTCCGTGCGTCCGTACGCACCCACCAACGGGTAGCATTAGCGCTCTTACCACGATGAACCCCCCTGCAGGTCAGCAAGTTGGCTCTCAGAGTACTCGACCGACTGGCAACTTTCCGCTACGAACACGCATCAACGAATCGGGTCAACGGTATAGGGTAGGTGAGTATCCACGGTACGGTTTGACGCTCTCGCAGCGCAACCCCAAGGGCCGCCGAGACAGGCACGTAGCTGCGCCGTCACCCGGAGTCGCCCTGCTAACGGCACCCCCACTCATGCATGTGCCACGGTCTAGATTCCGGAGCAGCAGGGATACGGAGCAGTGGACGGCTGGACTGTGCGTCCAGACAGACCTCAGCATCCCTTGGCGGCAGTGGGGGGCGAGGCCAGATGGAAATCGAGAACGCCAAAGGCAGGCAGATGGAAAAGTATCGGGTGGGGAGACGGTAAAGGCGCATGGTGGTGATTGGGGAAAGTCCCTTTTGCCATGAGGAGAGGCGGCCCTGAGCGCATTGCGGGCACCCGAACCGCAATTGCACACCTGAGAGACGTTGCAGTGTCAGGCACGGTAGATGAGAAAGAATTACCTGGGCCCCTGGCCTCCTCCCCCTCGCCGTTGGTCCATCTCTCTTCTGGGTACAAAGTACCGTTGTCCACAGTTTCCGCCTCGATCTCCGTTTGGGTGAGCATCTGGATGTCGAGGGGGCGCATCGAGATTGCGCGCGTGCGCGGCCTTTAGCGAGAGATTCCCATGGTGGGAGCACGCGATCTTCGGTTGGGCCACGCGCCTTTGGCCGCCGCCTCAGCCTTGCGTAGTGGGCGCCTCGTGCTCGGGTGCCGCCTGCATGTCCGTACATCGCATGTACGTAGCTGGACGAGCCATCGAGATGGGCTGAGCGGCCGTATTCAAGCACGCACGCTTGGCACGGAGTAGTACTTCGCATGCGAGCATCTCGCGAAACAGCGGTAGGGGAGACGCACGGGGGGCAGGGGCAGGACCTGTGCAACGCGATCGCGAGGCCGCCGATGCGGCCGTGGCATTGGCCGTCATCTGCTTCCCTGCAGCGGACACCCAACAACAGCACCTCGACTCTGTAGCCGTGCATCTGGAGCCGTGGCGGTCGACGCTGGACGTACATAGCGTGCTCCGCCAGAAGAGCTCCGCCCAAAGAGCTCCGGGGGGCAACGAAAACGGAGCGAATGCAGGCGCCCGTACGGCATGGCAGCGGCCTCCGTCCGCGCGGTGACCATCAAGACCGGCCGCGAAGCCGGACGGACGGAGTGCGCCAACAGACTACCGTCGCGCAGGGGGGGACCCGGAGCCGACATTGTGGCCTGTTCTGGCGCTCGATGCGCGATCCGCGAGCGAAACCTCGATTCCCGTCGTCGGGCTCAGGTCCATGGCTAGCCGGCCCAGGCCGCTAAGGAGACGCCGCGGGAGTGCGGGCAGAGCTGCGTCGGTGATGCCATTGGTGCGAGGTGTCGACGAAGAATGGTCCCAAGACTCCAGGGATATTACGGGGCGTTGGTGGTGAGCGTCGACGTCGGAACAACATGGTGCCGATGCCGAGCCAATCCACGACAACGTCACGCCGACCTGCTGGCCTGAGATCGAGATCTTGGGCTTCAAGGTTACGCGACAGTACCGGGCGCTCCAGAATGGTGGTCGCGCAACCCCCCCCCCCCCC
>JALHBX010000434.1:0-36412 GCA_024340025.1 Tolypocladium tundrense | reverse complement strand
TGTGTGTGTGTGTGTGTGTGTGTGTGTGTGTGTGCGTCTGTGTGTGCGTATATAGCATTGCTTTGCCTCGTCCCTGTTCATGTCGCCTCGCAAGTCGATACTCCTCGTCTGCCTCAGCACCGCTCCCCAGCAGTGTAAGCGAACACTCACTCCCCCGCCGCCGTCGAAACACAAATGCTCGTCATTCCCTTGTCTTACCTGGCATCCGTACTATCATATCCGGTCATCTCATACTGCTCGAGTCAGATACCCCAGACGCACCCCTCGGCGCCCGCTTGTTGACCGGCCGGTGTCTCTCCCGTCTCTGGGACGAAGCTTCGCGGCTTCTCCGGGCGGACCACGAGTCGCCGCAAGCCCCATTGGGTCCCGATCTCGCTATCGTTGCGTTCCGTTCCCTCGAGTTTCTGCCTCGCCACGCGCCAGGCCTCTGCCGAAGCAATCTACCCGACTCCTATTCCCGTCCGCACCCCGAAAAGCATCGACCACCACTCAAGCTTCGACAGGCTGGCCGCACTGTCCCGAGGCGACCCCGTTCGCGAGATCGCCATACCCGCTGCAACAACATCTGGTCTATGCCATTTGATCTAGCCGGTTCTGTAGCAGATCCTGGCCGGACGGCGCCCGAGCGTTCCCACGACTGCCGCACCCACTCCTGCTCGACGGGTCAACGACTTCAGGGTCTTGGGGCCGACCAAAATAACAAGAATCTGTGGTCTGCACCACTTGACACCACACCCCAGGGCCGTCATTCTCCTGCCCCTGGCCCGGACCCACCTTGATCCAGAGTCCCACCATCTGCTGCTACCCTTGCTCCCGGCCCCCGATCATATAACTTCGCTGGACAAGCCTCTGTGGCTCCTCTCATACACGAGCAGCCATCTCAAGCCCTCTCCACGATAAACTTCCTCTCTTCTTCCCTTCTATACATAACCCCGACGCCCGCCCCCCCTCCTCCCCTCACCTCGACCTTCTCAACACCTATATATCCCATCACCGCTCGACTTGGCCTTCATACCTTCCTGCCTCGGGTGTCTTCCTCTCCCTCTCCATCACTCGTGGCCATCCTCCATCGTCTCGTGTCTCAGACATCACTGACCCCCCCTTGGCCCAACCGTCTCTCGCTTCCACATATATCCGGCTACAACACCACTCGACGAGAAAAAGCAAACCCAGGCTTCCTCGTCTTGACTAGAACGACGCCGTCCACCCTCGACTGGATCAATACAGCAAGAGTCTCACGCGGTCCCTCCTTGCAACAAAACCGGACACGTCCCGGCAGCCCCTCCATCTATCGATACCAAGCTGTTTCATGACCGGCGTAGTCAACGGCAACACGCAGACTTGAGTCGACATTCGCACTGCTTCAACTCGAGAACCTCGTTGCTTCACGTGTTGGACAGTCCATCTTTCCGGACTCGGCATCAACATCCTTACCTAGCTCGAGATCCGTCGAGCATCAATCTTCACAATGGAGCTTCTCGAGCTTGTCGAGTACGAGCCCACGACTCGCCCTTTCCAGTGCGACTGGGAATCATGCAACAAGGTATGTGCCTCCTTGGGCATATGTGCTCGTCCTTGTCTAATCGCTCGAGTAGAGCTTCAACCGCAAGTCAGACCTTCAGAGGCACTACAGGATACACACCAATGAGCGGCCATACACCTGCTCGACGCCCGGCTGTGGCAAGAGCTTCATCCAGCGCAGTGCCTTGACCGTCCACATCCGAACGCACACCGGCGAGAAGCCTCACCAGTGCCAACATATGGGGTGCGGAAAGCGCTTCTCCGACGTCAGTATCCTTCCCAGCCTCCCATTGTTGACATGAGGCTTACACTCGGACAGTCTTCCAGTCTTGCCCGTCACCGACGTATTCACACCGGCAAGCGACCATATAAGTGCGCCCATGATGGCTGCTTGAAGAGGTTCGTACAGACGGCCCCAATGCCGCATGGCCAATGTTGCTGACACGCGCTCCAGCTTCTGCCGCAAGACGACAATGGTAAAGCACCAGCGGAGGTCGCACCAGCGTGGCCTGCACCCCAACGAGATCATGGACGACTGCACCTCCGAGTCTGACAGTGGCGAGTCGCCGCCCACCCCAACCCAATCCTCCATGTCATGGCCAGCCCAAGGCCCCATGGCCGCGCATCCAGCAATGGTCCACGCACACAGCATGCACCGAGCTGCCTCCTTTGCCGACTTTGGACAACACATGGGCAACTACGGCATGAGCCAGCAAATGCGACACAGCGTTTCCGGAGAGGGCCAGGAGTATCCCCCCGGCCAGGGACCGCAGCACGGCATGCAGATGATTCACCGTACTCCTAGCATGCCCCAGCACTTCTACGTTATCGAGCAAAGCAACCCTGGGATCGCTACCATGAACACCACGGCCGTGCAACAACAACAACCTTATCACATCCCGCGCCAGCACGTTGACAGGGCAGCGATCGACATTCCCTACTCTACAGGAAGCATCACCTCCATGAGCAGCAGCCCAGGCAGCTATTCTCCTGCCTCGGGACACAGCCCTACCATCCAGGAGGGCATGTACACTCACCAAGCACCGCAGCCTCCCGCGTATGCTCTTCAAGACGCTTCTCCTGTAGAGCAGCAGCACGCCATCGTGCAGTACTCTCAGCAGATGCCGCAGGCCATCAGCCAGGCGCAACAACAGACGCCGCAAACCGCGCCCGAGCAGTACCAGCAGGCGTCACAACCCGAGGCCGAGGCATGGTACCAGTACCAAGCCCCTGTCGAAGTCGCGACCATTGGGCAGCTTCCTCCCTTTGGGTCAGGAGTGTACGACCTGTACGGCGGTCCAAAGATCGAGTTCGACGACCCCACGATGCAGCTGCCCAGCAGCCGGATTGAAACCATGTGAACGACCTCGGCAGCACGGTGACAGCATCTCTCCCTGTATTATCTAGTGGCTTCCGCAGCAAGCCACTGTTGTATACGACTATCTTCATCAGATCGACATTTTTTGGCGGCTTATTTCTTTTAATGTTTGCTTTATTTCAACGTTGGATATACCACTTGGGCTCTACAGAACCAAGAAATTGTTTTCGAGGTCTTCGGGCTACAGCCGCCGAGCCGCCCTGTTCGACAACAACAGGGGCTTTGGTCACTTGGCAGCTCCCGACACCATCATTTGGCGTTGCGATGGCGCGATTGGAATTGCCGCGAGGCACAACACCGTGTTCAGTTTGGCGCGAGAGTTTTACAACCTAGGTGGCTCGATCACGCATTAGACGTCGGCCTTTCCGCCAGGACGACAGTCGTTTCCTCTAATGTGCTTATTTATTAATTGCGATTGTCGCGTGCGCGCCGCCCTTTGCGATCCCACAACAATTCCAGCCACGGCTTTCCGGAGCAGACTGGGTCGCGAGGCCCGGCGTGCGGCGGAGTTCAAGCCATGAACTGGGGGTTGGTTCGCGACGGCACGAACGACAGAATGGGATACAACAACCTGGGCTGCTAAGCCTGCATGATGAAATGGATCGGCAGCATTTGGTGGAGTTGGGGGTGAGGGTTGGTTGATTTGAACGGCGATTACTGAGGGGGGGAAGAAAAACTGAGGCGGAATACAAGGGGGGTTGGCGCCATGAATGCTTGTTCATGAAATTGGGGAACGATGTGTACGAGTACAACAGCAACAACAGTCAACGGTGTTGATTGGGTGCGGACTGATTGATGTGTTTGGGGGAATGGCAACGTCTGTATATCTGGCCCTCTGTTTATACTGTAACTAGGTAGTGTGCAAATAATTTGAGTGGTCATCATCTACATCCTGTTCTCCAACAAGCTTCTCTCGTTACTGTGAATGAACCTCGTCCGGTGACCACGGTCGACCGAGTCAGGGCCCATGTTGGCCGACCACGAGGCCAGAGGCATAAGACTACGGATGGATACCAACAACACTCTCCGTCTGCCTGTCTGCACTCTGTATCGCCGACGTCACTGAAAGATGGGTTCCCAGCTGTGGACTTGCAGCTCTCGCGGAGATGACATGCGCCACTCACTTACGGGGCCCCTTGCGGGTATCGTCAAGCCAGCCTTGGTCGGAGGACGCCACGAATGGAGTTGGTTCGGCCAGATGGCGCTCAGCTGAGCCCAGAGAGCAGGCATGAAGCCTGTAAGGTGTAGCGATATCAAATCATCATTCCGATTCACGAAAGCGCCCCGCGCGATGAATTCCATGAGCGATCATGAGAAAGTGTGAGCCGTCTCCCTGTTCGTTGAAACAAAGTGCCGTCTGGTTCTAGGCGCTTCGGTCAGGTGACGACGGGGCGGAGCCGGAACATCCGCCCCTCCACGTGCTGACTAAGGGTGATTTGCTCAGCCAGGAAAACGCACGATGGTGCCGGGGGTTGGGGCGCACTTGTTGAGTGGCAAGTTATCACCATCACGTCAATCGACTCAGCGCCGTTGCCTGCAAGCGAGTCGGCACGGCATCATGAGCGCAACGAGGTAGACACGCCCTCACGACCCCCATCCAGCAATCCTGCTCGCGGTACTGCCGTCGCATCTCCTCTCCGCTGGTTGCGCGCCGCCTGTGGTTGAGGCGCCGGAACCGCTGCCGGACAGACCGCTCAACGGTGTCAGCAGGCGACCTGTCCTGCCCTTCCTGTATCTCTCCTCTCTCGAATACGATCATTCATCACCAGCGCCGCATCCGACATCGCATAGTCGGACCCCGAGGCGATCATGGCTTTCCATGGATCTGTCCTGCCCGTGAGTTGACCTCATGACTCCGTCTTTGTCTTGGTGAATCTGGCCGTACTGACTCGATGGCAAGAACATGGCTGCCGCGGTAACAGACGCTTGGCCCTCGATCGCGAACACCCTCACGGCGCCCTGGAGAAGCGCGACCCTGTCCTCGCGACGAGCCGATGGGTCGACTGCCACCAGCCAGCAGAACAACGAACCGACGCCAGCGAGGCAACAAGCATCCCTGCTTCCCGACTTCCTTCGAGACTCGACTACCCAGCCTCAGCTGCTTCCCAATATCCCTAGAGCAATGGCGGTGACAAGTATCCAGACTACGGTCTCGAATATGAGCCGCGTTGGCTTGCGGGCCGCAAATCCGATACTCCGACAACCATTCTTCCAGCCTCAAAGTCCTTCGTCGCCCGCATTCGTTCGAACATTCATGCGATGCGGTCTTGGCGCAGCTTCCACTGCCCGGGGCATATCTACCGCGTCTCGGTTCGGCACCCAGTTTGGAAACTTGCTCACTCAGCGCCGGGCATTTGGGTCGTCCAACGTCGGCATCTCGCGCAATCAACTGGCAACGGTGGAGGAATCTGCAAACAGAAACCCCGGCAATGCGAACTTGCAGAACGCGTTTTATCAACTTCTGTTGAGGGCCAACATGCCTGGAATCTTGGTGGAACGATATCAGTCTGGACGATTCGCCACGAGTCCGGCAACCGAAGAGGCTTACAAGAAGGCGCTTGGGGCCCTTAACGCCGGGACGAACGCGACATCCAACTCGGCTACGCCATCGGGCTACGCGAGGGGCCAATGGTCTGGCCACGAGCAAGGCTTCGGGGGTTCTGCAGCCTCCGGCAACAGCCTTGCCAACTCCATGGGTGGCAAGGGCGAACCCATTCACGTTGTCGTCCAAGAGTCCACTCGGTCGCTCATCTTCCGCTGGGTCAAGTTCTTCGCCACCTTTGTCGTCATCACCTACCTCTGCTTCGCCGCCGTGACCATCCTGATCGAGACTCTAAGTACTTTCAGACGAGGACCTGGAGCCAAGAACGACTCCGAGGTCAAGGCCGAGAAGCAGACCACTCGATTCGACGACGTTCATGGGTGCGACGAGGCGAAGGAGGAGCTTCAGGAGGTGGTCGAGTTCTTGCGCAACCCCGAGAAGTTCTCCGATCTCGGCGCCAAGCTTCCAAAGGGCGTTCTTCTCGTTGGACCTCCCGGAACTGGAAAGACACTGCTTGCGAGGGCTGTTGCTGGCGAAGCCGGCGTGCCATTCTTCTACATGTCGGGGAGCGAGTTCGACGAGATCTTTGTCGGAGTCGGCGCCAAGCGAGTCCGAGAGCTCTTCGCCGCGGCCAAGGCCAAGTCCCCATCCATCATCTTCATTGACGAGCTCGACGCCATTGGCGGAAAGCGAAACCCTCGGGATCAGGCTCATGCCAAGCAGACTCTCAACCAGCTTCTTACGGAACTTGACGGATTTGACCAGGACACCAAGATTATCATCATGGGCGCGACAAACCTGCCCAAGCTTCTCGACAAGGCCCTGACAAGACCCGGACGCTTCGACCGCCACGTCAATGTTGACTTGCCAGATGTCCGAGGCCGCCTTGCAATCCTCAAGCACCACGCCAAAAAGCTCAAGTGTGCGCCCGACGTTGACATGGAAGCAATCGCCGCTCGCTCCCCTGGACGTTCTGGAGCCGAGCTCCAGAACATGCTGAACTTGGCTGCTCTGCGCGCGTCACGAGCCAGGGCAACTATGGTTTCCAAGCAAGATCTCGACTGGGCGTTTGACAGGATCACGATGGGGGCGGAGAGAAAATCGATGGTCGTCACGGAGAAGGAGAAGGAGATGACGGCGTACCATGAAGCTGGCCACGCTCTTGTTCAGCTCTTCGACAAGGAGAGCTCCAGCCAACTCTACAAGGTCACCATTCTTCCCAAGGGTCCCTCGCTGGGCCACACTGCCCATGTCCCGCAGATGGACAAGTACTCGTACACGGCAGCCGAGTACATGGCCAACATCCGAGTGCTACTGGGCGGTAAGATGGCCGAAGAAATGCGTTACGGCGGCGACAAGGTTACGTCGGGCGTGTCCAACGTAAGTTGATAATCCGCCTGAGCTTTAACGTGCACTGCTGATGCTAACACCGCCGACAGGACCTGGAGAAGGCTACAGATCTTAGCTTCATGATGGTGACGCACTTTGGCATGTCGACCGCATTAGGCCCTGTCGAGTATGGACGGCGGTACGAGAATCTCAGCTCCGAGACGCGGTCCATGATTGAAGGCGAAGTGCAGAAGTCGATGAAGAAGTCGTATGAGGACGTAAGAAAGCTCCTCACGGAGAAGCGCAAGGAGTTGGACCTGCTAGCGCAAGCCCTGGTCGAGTACGAAACGCTAGACAAGGCGGAAGTCGAGCTGGTCATCCGAGGGGAGAAGCTGCCTGGACGGAGCATCGTGCCGAGGGGACCATTGGTGTTGCCGATACCTGATGACGCACCGCAGCCTCCCGGGCTGGGTGGCGTACCTCACCCGCATCCACCTGATTCGCCAGCACCTCCGGCTGCGGCCGAATCGACCGGTGCAAACAGCTGAGGTAAGAGTTGCTGAATGGACGGAAACGACGCGGCGCTGCGGCTGTCCAGGCAGAATCCTTGCTGGGGACTTTGCCGCGTACCCCTACCTCATTTGCGGGTGCAGAGTCCTCATCTACCCAAGTGGACCGACTCGAGTTATTGAGAGCGAGCGCTTTGCTCCGGTTCTGGTTCTGGCTCGGCTGAGATGCAACCCGTCTACACGGCGAAGCTTCGTCGACCACAGCTGCACAGAACTCAGACGGGTAGGGGCATATGGGAAACAGCGGGAGACTCGGTGATTCATCTGGCGGTGTAAGTTTGGGCCATCATGTGTGAGCAGTGCCTATGGGGCATTTGGCCATGTACATTGAACAAGCTCTGGGTTATATACCTGACAATGCATTTATTCTTTTGTGTCGATAGCCGGCTTAAGCTCGCGGACAACATTGAAGCCAGCTGGTCCATCAAAGGTGGCTTAGTGCGCTGGTGATGATATGTGCACTTCATTAGCGACCTCCCGCCCCTTGTTGAGCTACTAGGTACGTGCAGACTCGCATGTCTCGAGAAGTCAGGAACTCGCTTCACTACGAGGAGTCTCATGGCATTTTCTGCCTCGTCCGTCAAGAGTTTCGCGTAAATAGCATCTGCCGTAGAAGAGTTTTGCTTAGAGGAGACTTGCTTTCCTTCTCAGCACGAGTGTCAACTTACTTTGCAGCGTCCTTTCCGCCTCTTCTTGGTCGCCAAGGGCGAGACCAATGGATTCAGCTGGTCTCCTTATGCCGGCATTGCCTGCTTTGTCAACCACGCCAAGGCTAGGACAATTGAACTTGATATGCGAAACTCGACGGAAATAAAGTAGTAGTGACATCTTGGCCTGCATTCTAACGTAGAGTATAGCTATCTAAGATGACCCAGTACATTTAGATGGTTATCAACTTCTCCAACTGTGCCCGGTACTCACGCCTTGCCATAGAGGCAATCCAGCTATCGTCAGTGGTGTTATGTGTGGCCACTGCGTTTCAATTGACTCAGCGTTTAAGGCTCGTATTACGTGGTGCTCGGAGTTTTTCTTGTCGAGCTTCCACGAAGACCAGTCGAGAACTCTTTCGGAATTGTGTCAGCCAACGCCTCGAAATACTTCTAGAATTGGGGCGCAATAGGAATCACAGATTTTACAAAGAGTTAAGAGCCACTTTGTTGGGCCAAGTGAATTTTCTCTACACCCGAGGAAAGCCGTTCCTTGACCGACGGATGGGCCTTGCGCCGCATCTAATTCCGAATTGAAGCAATATACCGCAATTCTCATGAAGCAGCTTACATCCACTACGGTTGGTTCAAGGTCTTTGGCAACTGGTTCGTTCACTAGCCGCGTTTCATCGCTTATGGAGAATAGCCTCGTGGCTATCACTGTGCACGACCCAAGCTCCTCTTGGCTCTCGTGCTTGCCGACCAACACAAGTAACAGAACACCAGTCTAGACCGCGTTCGTCCTTGCGGCAAGAGCCTTTTCGGCGTCTTGATAGATCAGCCCCCACTTCAACTTGTTATGACTCGATGGGGGGAGCAAGTCTGAATTGAAGGAGGAGCTCGGATCTATTTGTATTCCGAGCCGATAAGCGAGAAGCTGAAGAGTTTCAGATTGACAAAGGTCAATTAAAAGAGCCTGAGGTGGATGGCCCATATCTACGGAGTACTCAACAATAGCTGTCAAATGAAATTATCAGATAGGCTGCCTGGTTGGGATTTAAGCCAAGGCACAGGGATACACCAGATTTCCCTCACATTTCCGCACAGGGCACACAAGCGATCATCAACAAGGGTGCAAGGAATTGACCTATTTGAAATACCTCGTTACCCCTGATTATCGTGAGAATCTACTCAGATTGACAGCCTCAGAAGGCCCGCTTCCAGCGCCACATACCACCATGACAAAAATAAACAACTATGTGGAGGTTGCCTCTAGGCTCTAGGATATCACGGGCCACGTCCCGCCAGGCAAGAGGCCTTTACATGGCCAAGCCACTCGCGAGCTAGGCAACCTCTTCTTTTCCTGCGTTGTTTTGGCTCTATGAGGCTCTTGATTACAGCAATTCACGCTGTCAACTCGAGCACTCGTGTCCCGTGCAGCGGGGGAACACTGGCTCGATACGCGGTGTGGAACTCATCAACCTAAGCAAACTAACCTCGTGACGGTATAACGATCAAATCCGCTCACTGTAAGGCCGCAATGACCAACACACCAGCCCCAACTTTCCCCGGCGAGCGGCCCTGGAGACGTTGTCCGGGGCCGCCCTCGACTCAGTCTCCCGGTATCGTACGCCCAGGACACAAGATTTGCGTGCCTTTTCTCTAGGGAACGCACCATGCGCCGCTGCCACGAAGCGGTATCGGCCGCGGCGCATCCGTCTCTCCGTGTCGGGGGAGCTGCTGTCCGTGATGCAATGGATTGCCCGGAGCTAGGTCTGCGAAAGAAATCACCAAGGGGGGACACTGCTCTGCGTGAGATTGGCAAACACAAAAGGCAGTATGACGAAGGTGAGATATTGCAGATGAACTTCGGTAACCGAGACGACATCACGTCGCTTTGGACGCACATTTGGCCAGGACCTGCGGGGACCGGAGAGAGCAGTGGACAAGTTTCCCCCTTGCTCAACAAGTCTCGGAAACAGAGGATAGCCGCAAAGCTACTGATTGGGATTCTAATTCATCCTGGTCCATATATATATATAAATATATATATACAACCACGGAGATCAGTAAAAAGAATACATAATGTAAAGCCAGCCATCCAGTTCTGCTACGGCACCTAGCAACAGAAAGCCTCCATGTATTCTTAACCAGGTCTGTGTTTCGAACAAGACGTGTCAATCAGCAGCAGGATGGCTTGGGCAACTGGTGGTTTTTTATATAGTCCTACTCTGGAGCTTGGTCTTGAGGTAGATTCAATATTGGGCCTTGCCTAAGTTATGTTAGACATACAGTAATCTCAAGGGTCGAAGCACCGTGACTTACCCAACTAAGCCCATCTTTAACTTTGCTTCGAGAAAGAGCCGCCAGGCGCGTAGCCCTTGTCCGTTGGTGTCTGGATCGAACTGGAACAAGACTATACCCTTGTGTGTATTGTCCAAAAGTGCCCTCTGTTGCGGGTCATTCGTGTCCACAGGTACGTATGATACACGGCCAACATTAGGTCGCCTGCCGAGAATGTCGTATACCTTGTTGATGATCTCGTGGTTCCGCGCGATGTATCGTTCTCCCACGTTCTGCCCCCTAGGGGTTGGTGTCCAGAGGTACAGAATTGTGCCGTCATCGTCTCGGTCGAAGAGGGTCTTGTTGATGGGGGGCCCCAAAGGTTCTACATATAGCTTGGGGTCATCCCCTGGATGATTGGCTGGCCTTGGGACCCGGATACCCTCTATGGCATCAAGGACTCTCTGCTTGAATACAATGTCTCCTGTAGTGTAGGTATTTTCGGTACCATGGGAGTAGACTTCCCAGAAATGTGCCTAATATTGAGGAGATCAGGCGGTAAGCTAATAGTCACGATATGACAGAAGAAGAAAATTCATATTCAGAAACATACCTGCCAGACGGCCCTCCTGGAAATGAGCGTAAGCTACAAGATGGGAGTCAGCGCGCTTGCATAGCTTTATACCAGGCTGTCATGGTTATGCCGGAGATGGTAGTTACTTACCATCGTGCACCCATTAAGCCCACTTGTGACAACCTGAAAAGGCTCATTTCCAAGCGGTTGTTGTATCATGCCGGCCCTCTCAGAATGTTCTATAGCGAAAGTTGATGTCAGTGACTGCGCTCTCTAAGCTGCCATTGTAAGTATCAGGCGTCGAAGCAAGGCGGGTGTGTTACCATCAACCGTCGTGAACGGCACATTGTAGTACCAGTTGTCATCGCCGCGATTTACCTGAGGCAAAAACCTGTCCAGTGATCCTATAGTAATGTCCCAGTTGGCACCGTATGGGTTCGGCCAATGGCCGTCTAGAAAGAATCTCTTTTCCAAGCCGGGGGAAGAGATGTCATCGGAAATGTTCAACTGAGTGAAGTCCTGATTGAAGTCGTCGAAAACCCCTGGCACGCCCAAGCTACGGCGCGTCAAACCCTTGGGCAAGGCGCATGCTAACCCGCCGCATGTATCTCGCTCACAAGCTGATGCACAGTGTGGCGAGTCTGCGGGCAACTCCGCCTGGCGAGAAAATAATGAGGTTGCGAGGGACACAGGACTGGATCCGAGAACGTGTAAGTGACAGGATGACCAGTAGCCCTCGGAGAAGAGAGTCCAGCGATGTGGCAAATCTCTGACTGGTAGGAGCCTCACCTTCGATGTAAGACAGATGCGGCCCCGAAAGTAGCCAGAAGAAGTAACTGAAAGATCCAGCACGGTCGCAAAAGAGGTGCCATTTTCCTTAGCGAGGGTATAGCAGCCGACTCGTCTGATGCTGAAGGGAAAGGGGAGAGAAGGGCCCTCGAGTTGGACACATGCAAGTCAAGAATAAGGCATGAACGCCGTCTTCATGTTATCTAGCATCTGGCACGGGCACCGCCATGTACCGTCTGTTGGCCGGCCCTCTTCGTTCAAAATTACATGCGTGAGGCCGGTATTTCTGAAACGCAATCTTTGAACCAATAGTTGAACAGCAACTACGTTCAATGCACTAAGCACAATAGAACCACAGGTTTATCAGATGGTCAAGGCGGGAGGGCCAGAGCGTAGAGAACTAGTATTTCGAGCGAAATAATAACCGCCGAGCTCCTGCAAAACTAGTCCAGGCTGCGAAGACACGCCGAACCAACAGTACCCACTAGTACTGTCGAGAGAGAAGAAAGCGGCAATTTTTTCTACTCTTTGGATGCCTGCGAGTGTGAAGACCACGGAGGTACCTATGCGTTGCCCCAATTCAAAAATTGTCGGGTTGTTATTTGCTCTATTGACTGGGTCTCGGACATATGGAGCACCAGCGCCCCAAGGCTGGAACAATGATGATTAGGCAACGACTTACATTGAGGAGATTCATGCTTCCGACAAGGAGGGGCCGTTGACGTTACGAAGCACGGAGAAGGGGTCAAGGCTCGACCCCGTTTCGCTTGCCTTGCTGCCAGGGCATGTAAGCGACAAGTATAGGAGAGACAAGAACGAATACGAGTAGAGATATATCTCGACGGTTTCGTTCCTGAACTGAGTCGTAGGAGGCTTGCATACTCGAGATTACCAAAGCCCCGGCTTTTTCACAATGGCTCTACTCCATTGCCCTTCACAGGCTGGAGGGAGCTCGAAGCTCTTCAGAACCCGTTGCTCAACCTTATTCATCTCAACATTTGCCTTGCTTTGCCTGTTTGCAGCACTGGCCAACGCCGAAGAAGCATCGCCATTCCACCCTTCTTCTGTCTCGTTTCGTTGCCCACTGCCATGCGACAACGACGTCGGCCACTGGGCGCTTTACAGCGGCATCGACCGATTGGACAACTGCAACCAGACAGTCCTCTTTGACCTGAACCTGTACACCAAGATCAACGATACAACGCCGCCAGTGTCTGTTCGCGCTTGCAAGGCGCCAAGTGTCCCGTCGAACCCAAGAAAATGGTCCCTATTAAACATATTCTCTCGCACGCCAAGCTCCTCAGACGACAAAGCCAACACTTCCGACACTCAGCAGCAGAAGACAGACATCCAGCTCTCCTGGCGGGCTTGGGAGAGTCCCGCTGACGGTGCCGACTCTGCCATTCAGGCAGCGGTTGACGCGCTCACCGGCCAGGCTCTGCTCGACAAGGATGGTGAAAAGTCCATCCTGTTCGCCAAGGCGGGCAAGACCATCATCGGTCTATACGCGGGCTCCCAGCTTAGCAAAAGGAGCGTGGGCGACCTCGTTCAGGAGTTTGGGAAGCGAGCCAAAGGCAACATGAAGCAAGTTGCCGCGCAGACCTGCAAGGAACGCTCCTTGGGCACCCAGATCGTCGGCATCTTCGCCGACACGGCGGGCGACTTGGAGTCGGTGCGACACGCCTTGAGAAAGTGGAACGATGCGGAATGCATCGACTCGCTGGGCGAGGGAGCAGCATGGGAGGGTGCCTCGCTTGCCGTGATCCCCGGAGAGGACACCCATAGCCTCTCGAAACGAGGCGAATGCAAATATACGACGGTCGTCGCCGGTGACGGCTGCTTGGCGGTGGCAGATCGATGCAAGGTCAAGGAGGAGGAGCTGCTCAAGAACAACGGCAACAAAGACCTGTGCAAGAAGCTCGTCGTTGGCCAGCACGTCTGCTGCTCTGCCGGCGATCTCCCCGACTTTTCGCCGCAGCGCAACCCGGACGGCTCGTGCAAGACGTACACGGTCAAGAAGGGCGACGTCTGCGACTCCATCGCGCGGAGCAACTCCCTGACGGTCAAGCAGCTCGAGGAGCGCAACAAGAAGACGTGGGGATGGGGCGGCTGCCAGTTCCTGATGACGGGAAGCCCCATGTGTCTGTCCGAGGGCTCGCCGCCCATGCCGGCCCCCGTCGCCAACGCCATCTGCGGCCCGCAGGTCGCCGGCTCGAAGAAGCCCGAGGACATGTCGAAGCTTGCCGAGATGAACCCGTGTCCCCTTTCTGCCTGCTGCAATGTCTGGGGCCAGTGCGGCATCACCAAGGACTTCTGCGTCTCCAGTCCCGGGGACACGGGGGCTCCCGGAACTGCCAAGCCAGGCTCCAGCGGCTGCATCTCGAGTTGCGGCATGAAGATCGTGAACAACCCTTCCCCGCCGTCCAAGTTTATCAGGGTTGGCTACTTTGAGGCGTGGAACTTGGACAGGCCCTGTCTTCATATGCTCGTGAGTACCACGGAGCGTCCATTTGACCCGTGGACGACCCCTTGTCGTGACCGGATCGCTGACTTCTTTCCAGCCTCGCCATATTGATACCTCCCGCTACACACACATAGTATGCCGCCCTTCATGTTCTCCCTAGTAGAGGAACGTCGAAATAGCTTACAGATGTCACAGCATTTTGCTTTTGCCAGCCTCACCAAGTCCTTTGGGGTCGCAATGGGCAAGTCCCAGGCCATGTTTGACGAATTCAAGGCTCTGAAAGGCGTCAAGCGTGTCATAAGCTTCGGTGGCTGGGCCTTTTCGACCGAGAAAGACACTCTTGCCATATTCCGAGAGGGAGTGACGCCCGGAAAGAGGCAGATGTTTGCAGACAACATCGCCAAGGTATGTTTCCACTCGACTCGCGGATTTCCCTACTATTGGAGGATCTGACGCTCACGCCATGCTCAATTAGTATGTCCTCGATCAAGGACTTGATGGTGTCGATTTCGATTGGGAGTATCCGGGTAATGATGCCTTCCATCTACACGCAGTTCTCATCGACCCCAGTGCTAACCCCTTACCTCGCAGGAGCCCCAGATATCCCCGATGTGCCTCCGGGCAGCCCGGACGACGGCAACAACTATTTGGAGTTCCTGAAGCTCGTCCGAAAGGCGTTGCCGGCTGACAAGACGATTGGGATTGCGGCTCCATCGTCCTACTGGTATCTCAGGGCGTTCCCTATCAAGGAAATCGCCAAGGTCGTCGACTACGTCGTTTTCATGACGTACGACCTTCATGGGCAGTTTGATTATGGGAACAAATGGGCCGCGTACGTACCCTTGACCCCCAACCCCCCGCCGCGACGCATCAGTGTGTTGGACGTACGACTAATGCCACTCCAGAGAAGGATGTCCCTCCGGGAACTGTCTGCGCCACCACTTGAACCAGACCGAGGTCGAGACCACTCTCTCCATGGTCACCAGGGCGGGCGTCCCAGCGAACAAGATCATCGTCGGCATGGCCCTGTACGGACGATCCTTCAAGATGACAACGCCCGGCTGCTGGGGCCCCCAGTGCACCTACACCGGCCCCGCATCGGGCGCGGCCCCGGGCCGGTGCACCAACACCGCCGGCTACATCTCCAACTTTGAGATCCGCGAGATCATTGCCCGCGGCGGCAAAGTCGAGCAGCACTCTGACAAGGACGGCGACATCCTCGTGTACGACGACGTCCAGTGGGTCTCGTGGATGTCCCGGGAGAGGTACGACAAGCAAGTCAAGTGGATTACCGACTTGAACTTTGGCGGCACGTCGGACTGGGCCATCGACCTGGACGCAGATCACGACGTCGGCAAAGGCCCGGGCGGCGGTCCCGGTAGTGGGGCTCCGGGTGGCAGCGGACCGGGTAGCGGGGCTCCGGGTGGCAGCGGTCCTGGTAGTGGGGCTCCGGGTGGCAGCGGACCGGGTAGCGGGGCTCCGGGTAACGGTGCTCCAGGTGGCAGCAAACCGGGCGGCAGCGGTCCCGGGGACGGGATCGTCTACATCGGCCCCGACATCTGGAAACAGAAAGATCCCCAAGTCAAATGCAACCCGCCCTGCACCTTCGTCTTCCCTCCTTGGGTGCTGCCGAGCCCGACGACAATCAGCATCCCGCCTGCTACCGTCACCTTCGAGGAGAACTGGATCACGACAATCACCGTCAGCGGCACCCCCAAGACCACGTCGGGAGCGAGCATCACCACCACGGTCATCTCGATCCCGCCCGTGACCACGACGGCCATCAACCTGTGGAACAAAGTGTGGCACGGCGGCGCCAACGGCGAAAGCGACGAGATCTGGCTGTCGTCGAGCATCTCGCTCCCCCCCATGATACTCACCCAGAGCAGCAAGTCGGGCGTCACAGACGCCCTCAGGACCTGGACGTACAGCCCCGAGCCGTATCCCTCTCCCAGGCCGTATACCCCTACCCCCGAGGACAGAGGGGCGCCTGGTCTCGGCGAAGGCTCCGCGACGACTTCCACCAGCACAGGCATCCCCACCATCGGCGGTGCCAACGGGTCCGGTCAAGGCACGAAGGTCCCGATGCTCAACCCTACGGCTTTCCCTGTCGGAACCGAGACCTCCAAGATCGGCCCTGGACCGCAGCCTACCTCCAAGACGACCGACCCCGGTCCCATGACATCCGGGGGCGCTTCTCCCACGACAGACGGCTCGGACAAGCGACCCTCTCCCGGTGTCACTGACGGGGATAGACCCGGCCCGCCGCCCTCGGACACAGACAAACCGCACCCGCCGCCCGCCGGTTCCGCGAGTGTCGTCCGCGTTGGCGGCGGCGGCCCTCCCGGCCCGACCTGCATACCCATCCCCATCCTCAGCCCCTGTGGAATCCGCTGCTTGTTCAACTGCAACGGCGGATCGTTTGGGTGCCTCGGAATCTGCGGCTGCATCGGGCCGCTGTGCGAGAAGCACGAGTGCGTCGGGCCTTCGTGTTCCCAGGGCGGCAGCCGGAAAGGAGGACCGGCAGACGATCCCAAGGACGATCCCGACCCCAAGCACCCCAAGCCCACGCCCAAGCCCACGCCCAAGCCCAACCCCAAGGACCCCAAGGTCCCTACGGACCCCAAGGACGATCCCGACGACTGCGAGGAGATGGTCACCGCTTCCTACTGCAAGGTGGACTGCACCGTGCAGAAGCTCCCCAGCACGACCAAGACCGAGTGCCGCAAGGAGAGGTGCACCAAGACCACGACGGCCTGCACCGCCACGGGCAGCACCACGACCTCGACGACCACCGTGTCGTGCCCTTCCCCGATCCCGCTTGCGACGTACAACCCGAGAGATCTGGCTCCCACGATCGGCCACGGCGGTGCAGGGGGCCTCATAGAGCCCGGCGACTTCTCCATGATGGCGGAACCCCCGTTGCCGACGCGGGCACCGCACTCGAGCAAGGCACTGAGCCCGGCCAAGTCCGGCCACAAGCCGAGCCCGACGAAGCCCGGCGACAAGCCGAGCCCGACGGGCCCCGGAGATATCGTGCCTCTACCCGCTCCCCCCAAGGCGTTACCCCCGCCCAAGAACCCGAAGCACCAGCTGATCATCACGTACGAGCGGGGGATCGGCAACATGATCGCCGGCATCGGCTACTGGGGCGTCTACACGCCGCCCAACGGCTTCGACGAGGGCGCCAAGTTCGACTGGTGCGACGACAGGCGAGGGCGCAAGGAGGCGCCCTTCTTCCTGGAGCCCAAGGATCAGAAGTACCCTCCGACCCTGGACCTCCCCATGGATGTCGAGGGCATCAAGGGCTGCAAGTACACGGGCTTCGACGACCGCCCGGGCGAGTTCTATTGCTCCGTGTGGCGGAGGCCCATGACATGCGTATCGTGGGATCGGCCAGGCTCCGAGGGGTTCGAGTGCAGTCCTGTCTACGCTGTGTATCCGAGAGTCATCTGCCGATGGTAGGGGCCTCATCCACTGCTGTAACCTAGGATAGCATAATACATCCGTACATGCATGCGGACATCAAGTTTAGGACGATTAGTGCCGACCTGTAGTCTTAGTATAGTAGCGTACGGACTCGCCGGTACCGTGGTTCATCTAGGTAGTCGGTGGTGAAAAAGGAGCTTTTATATATCATCGTATGTATGGGTCGACGTGCGCGCATCCACTGCTCCGTGCCACGGAGCCCCGCCCCGGAGCTCGCGGCGTGCATCCCCGGACCCCACCTTCCGGGCGGAGAGCGGCCGCGGCCCGACAATGGCCATCCAGCAGGGCAACGACGAGGCGGCGCTCCTGGGCACCGCGTCGCAGAACTGGTGAGCTCGCTAAAGGACCATGGCATTCAACACCATCAGGAACTGGTAGCTGTACGTATGTACGAAGCAGATGGGCAGCACAGTCATATCCATGGCAGCCGGTGATTGGGGCCTTCGTCAGTCATGGACATCATTCCCCCCTCAAATTACATCGAGATCGCTCTCAAAGTGTAACACCTCGCACTCGAACCCATCTTCAAACCCCCGTCGTGGTCTATATAACGGGTCAACACACATCGAATGCGTGAACCCACGAACACCTACAACGCCGTCTTCAGCTCGAAATGCTTCGCCGATCCACCCACCGCTACTTGTACGACCCGCCGAGCCGCTCCAGCTCCCCCTCTTCCAGCGTCGGACTGCTCACGTCTCTCCCCTTTCCCTGTGACGACACGGCCACGCCGGAACCCCCGCCGTCGCGTCCGCTCCAGCTCCCCCAGCTGTGGTGTGATTGCCGAGTGTACTCGTCCGTCAGCCTGCACAAGTCGATCGACTCCCTCGGCAAGGCGAATCCCGTAGCCGGGCTCTGAGGGGCAGTTGAAACTGCCGCCCCCAAGGCGTCATTGTCCGGTCGTGTCGGCGTCGAGGGCGCGCTGCGTTGTTCGTCGCGGGGTGTAGACGGGAGTGCTCGGTTCGGCGGTGGGCCGGGGCTTGTCAGCCCAGCTACCTGCAATGGCATGTGTCGCTGGCGAGGAGTCCTCGGCGGAGAATATGTCGTGGCATTCTCGTATCCGGCTGGGGCGATGACGGTCGACGCCGTGGAAGTAGTCGTTGTGGGCGTGTGGGCGGCGCTGTTCATGCTCTCTGGAACGTATTGGCCAGTCGTGACCGCGGGCAGCGGTCTCAGCACATCTGCTCGACGCGGGCAGCCCTGCCCATCACCGTTCGCCCTTGTCCCGCCTGGGGATACAGGAAACACCTCCGTGGCAGTAGCCGCCGACGAGCGGAGAGAAGAATCTAGGTATCCAGCCCAATGTAGCCCCTCACCGCCGTGCAGCGGCCAGTTGGTGGTTGTGCGCAAGAACTTCCGTTCCCGAAGTCGGGGCGGAGGTGTCAACGGCAAGCCGTCGGGGTTTTCGTGTGGGTCTGTTGGGGAGACGAGAGGCGTTGGAGAGTCGGGCACTGCTGGGCTGTTATCGCACTTATTGCTCCGCTTGTAAGCCTGAGCTCTGGGGTGTGGTCGACGGCTGGGACGTAGATGCCAGAGTATGAGAGCGAGGATGGCGATGACGCCTACAACCGTGGACAAAGCGATGGTGACTTTGATGCTAGTGGATATTCCGCCAGTCTCATCCGACCCATTGCTGGCCTCTAGCGGATCCAAACTTACGACAAGTGAGGGATCTCGGATTAATGAAAGCGTCGATGTGGCTTGGGGCCTTTGTGTTGCGGCAGTAGAGCTGAGGGTTAATTGCAGCTCGGCCATCCGATGCGGGTTGTTGTCCTCTGCCCCGAATGCTCCGGGTGCACTGGAAGCACCTGCAGCTGCCGTCTCGGTAGCGATATTGGGCTTCTGTATCGTGCAAGGCGAGTCTTGCTCGTCGGAAGAGACGTACTTGCAGCTGTAAGTCGCATCCGGCGGCCCAGGGTCGACTACCGAGCGGTAACCGATGCTAGCATACCGCTTTAGACCATTGACCAGTACGGCTTGATAGATGAGGGAGCTCTACTTTTGACAGGCGTTTATGAGCCAGTTGACATTCGCTAGACTCGGTAAGTTCGTGACGATGACATGCCTGCTGGGGCAAGATACACTCACGATCTTTGCCTCTGCCGTCGAGGTTGTCAACTCCGCAAACCTGCGAATCGCAGCAGTAGACCATCCGGAACGTTTGATCATTGCTGGAGCGGCGGCTGTCTGAGAGTGCCTTGCACACCTCATCCAATGTCTCATTGCTCGGCACGATTGCCCGTAAGAGCTGCCATCGGCAGTCTGTTATACACGCTCGCGGGTCTGGAACATTGGCTGCCAAGTATCCCCAGCCTCTGGAGCTGCACTTGTCTTTCGCCATGGAAGGGCCTTATAGCCAGCGGCAGCTGTAGCTTCCGAGGCGAAGATGGGATAAAAGGTCAAACCAGGCCAGCGTCAGACGCACCCCGGGAACCCGTTGTGACGGAGATGAAATTGAGCTCTGACGGTGCCGAGATGTTCTGCGCGTCTCCAAACAAACGCCGTTTCGGATTCGAAGAAACTTGCTTGTAAAGACATCGAGCAACAGCGTACCTGACTCGGAGGTTTGGTGAGGATCATGAGATGTAGGTTGGCAAAAGCGATGCAGGACGTGCCACATCTCATGCTTGCCGAACAGGGCAGGGCCGCGCCGACAAACTCACCCAGCCAAACGCTATATACTGCAGCACATGGGCGCGAATCGGGATGCACAGACTCGAAGACATGAACGCAGCAGGGCCGAAAAGCGCGAGGGGGACCCGTCTGCTGTGCGATGAACTGTCGGGCCTGTGCCGTTACACGGCTGCTGCGGCACGCCGTTCCCGACGAGAATAGCCTCGTATGGTGCTCGACAACGATAAGAGACTGGCCTGCAAAGTCGAGGAGACGCATTCGCCCGTCCCTCGATACCGTGCCAGGTGGCTCCAGACATGACTGACAGGACGAAAACCCCCTGTACCGAAGCCATGTGGAATGCGGTGGAATGCAGCCAGCCTGCAGCAGGGCCCAAATATCTTCGCTCAGCAGCCCAGCGTCTGCGGATTTAGGACCCCAGCACGCTGCCACTACGTCTCTGGAACCAACAAAGCGATGCGGATGGTGATCATCCCATCCACTGCTCTCACTCATCCAGTGCCACGTCAGCCACCGTCCCCGGTGGCTTCAGTCTTGCCGCCTTCCGTTGGGCGACCCGTGCGACATCGGCACCATGACCTTTTGCCAAACCTTGGACGGCCTGCTCCAGCGATGCATCGGTTCGATGGTGCCTGACAGCTATCCAAAGAACAGGAGGGAAAGTATTGGGCGACAATGTCCGGGGACTGAGATTGGGGAAATTTCCCACGGAGGTCGTATAGCATTCGGCGACTCGGAGGCCTGGCAGCGTGTACGCGGTACGAGCAGTCCAATGGGCGTTGACCAGCCCTGTGTGACAACGAGACGAATGATGGCGTCTCTTGCGAGCCGCTTGGCCTGACAAGCGAGGCCGTGAAAGCAGTTTGTCCCATCGCAGCCAATGACTTTTTCGCTTTCGCGAACACTCCAAGCCGTCCAGGTGACTCGAGGCTTGGATGCCAGCATCCCCGAGAACATGTCGTCATCCTCCCGGGATAAGCACCTGCTCCGCAAGGGGTCGCCAGAAAGCTATATATCCAATTGAGCCACAGGCGGCGTGCTGGCCCAAGTGCTTGCTGGACCCTGACCATCACCCCCAGGACGCTCTGTCGCTGGTCCGGGCAACATCATCGTGAAGAGTACTCTTGATGCTGTCCAATACCAGGGGCGCCGTGGATGAAACGACAACACAAGATATCTGTCTCACTCTCTGAGGGCCAAAGAAGCTTTTTCGTCAGACCTCGCGGCGAGAGCGAGACATTTGACTTGAACCACCACTCGTACGAGTACACCTGTGGATGGTTGTCAGACCGCAAGAACAATCACCAGTGGTGATCCACCACGATGAGGAACAGCCACACAATGGACGACGAGCCGGGGGCAACGGCTTGTTAGCCAGGTCCCGGTTGGACGGCATCGGCGTCGGCGTCGAAGCCGGACCCGCCCACGTCTTCCCGAAGGCACTTGAACTCGGATGCACGATCGTGGGGGGGAGGAGGGGGACGGCGCCTTGCGCTGATATCAGGGACCCAATTGGCAATTCGCCCAGCATGCTCGCGACTTGCGATGGTGAGCACTCGCCCAGACAGACGCCCCTGAATTCCATGCAGCCCCGGATGGGCGGGGGCCTCCTGGTATCCAATTTGGGCCCCCTCCACGCGCGCCCAGGCACGTCGCAGAGCCGGATGCGGCGGATGCAGGCCTGGAATCGGCGTGGTCGCAAAGCGAGCAAAGCGAAGGCCTCTGGCGGTGTGACGGCGAGGCTGAAAGGCCCGAAATCAGAGGCGCGTCCAGCTGCGGTGGCCCGTCGCGCAGGAGGCGGCATCGCATCGCATGCACGCCACATCACATCGCGCATCGCACAGCGCTGGGCTGAGAGCCTCCGGAAGCCGGCGGAGTGAGGTGAGGTGACGGGACTTGGCTCCAGCAATTGAGGCAGTGAGGCATATGTAGCCCAAATGGCGAGGTTGACGACGGTCATGTGGTAGCCGCTGCACTCGGGAGAGTCGAATCGCCTCGATCGAGGCGAGATGGGGGCGCACGGCGGCAGCACGCAGGGGGGAGACGACGGCACTCGAGTCCTCGCCGCACTCGAGTCCTCACCGAGTCCCAGGATCCCGGTTCAGTGCATCCAGAGGGAGCTGCACGAAGCCTCGTCTCGCCGGCGGGAGGAAATCAGGATACAGACCAGACTACGGAGTACCTGTCCCTGGGTCGATGATGGCCTGAGGCCAACTTGGTTGTTCCCCCGCGGGGATCGGGACGGATTTTATTAGTCCCCCCAAGCAACAACGCGAATCCTCCAAGCTCCATTGCTCGAACCTCGGCCCCGGATGGCGGAGGCCCCTCTCCCCAGAGCCGGGCCGGCGCCTCTTAAAGGACTAAAGCGACGGCTCCAGCAAGCAGCGAGGCCAGCAGCTCGCAACAACGCACTCGATCGACTCCGTTCCTCCGCTTACCGGAGACGCCATGCCCACCGAGTGCGCATAATTGCCTGATCGCCAACGAACTGAAACGTACTCACCGCCGCCGCGCCGCCAGCCTCAGCGACACAAGGTCGCCATGTCGGACCAAGCCAAGCGCCGGATCCAGGCCATCGGCCAGCAGCTCCAAGGAGGCGCCTCGGCGGACTCGAGCTCCTCTGGCCTGCCGCCGATACACATGGTCGCCCCCGGTTCCAGCGCCGCTCGGGCCCAGGGCAAGGTCGTCATCATCACGGGTGCGTACGGGGCCCCGTCTCGTCCTCGGCGTGGGCCAGTGGGCGTCGCCGAGTGTTTCCCTGCTGCATGGCTGACGAGCGACGATCTGCTCCAGGCGCGAACTCGCCCATGGGCATCGGGCGCGCGACCGCTCACCAGTTCGCCGAGAGCGGCGCCAGGGCGCTGTACCTCTGCGACTATGACGGCACGCACCTCGAGGCCCACAAGGGCGAGATCACCGCGGCGTTTCCCGCCGTCGAGGTCCACGCTCGGCGTTTTGACGCGGCCGAGGACGCCCAGGTGAAGGCCGTCGTCGACGACGCCGTGCGGCGCTACGGCAGACTGGACGTCTTCTTTGCCAATGCCGGCATCACGGGCAAGAACGTCATCTTCACCGACGTCGGCGACGATGAGTTCATGTCGGTCCTCAGGACCAACACCCTGAGGTGCGTAGCTACGGTGTCCTTGATGTGCGCGCATGCGGCTAACCCGCGACCAGCGTCTTCCTGGCCGCCAAGCACGCGGCGCCGGCCATGATGAAGACGTCGGCGGACAAACCCAAGGCCAATGGGAGCATCATCGGCACCGCCTCCGTGGCCGGCATCCGCTCCAATGCCGGGTCCACGCCCTACTCAGCCTCCAAGGCGGCCGTCGTGTCCCTCGCACAGACGATCGCCTACCAGCTCGCCGGGACCGGCGTCCGCGTCAACGCCATCTGCCCGGGCCTCATCGAGACGGGCATGACGGCGCCCGTCTACGAGCTCGCCCGCGCCCGCGGCAGCGAGAAGAAGATTGGCCAGCTCAACCCTGCGAAGCGCGGTGGCCACGCCGACGAGATTGCGCGCGTTGCCCTCTTCCTCGGCAGCGACGAGAGCAGCTACGTCAACGGGCAGGCGTGGGCTGTGGACGGGGGGCTGAGCGCGGGTCATCCCTATGTGCCGGGCAGGCTGGGATAGCGGATGTATGTACGACTACTAGTATCTTCTGTTCGAGGGACCGGCCGGTTTATTCTGCCTGGCATCCTCGCGCAATATACCCGTCCTACGCTCGGGCAAACCCCGTCCCCCTGTTTCCGACAGAAACCTGCGCAATCGCATTCACGTATGACCTTCAGTGCTAGCCATGCACGCGCGTTGGCGTATGGAGAAGGCGAGTGCGCAGCGTCGCATCGCTCCGGAGTGTCGGGGTTGCTCTCTAATGCCCGTGCGCTGGCTTCGCGACCATCAAAAGAACCTTCCTCTGGAACCATAAAAGCACTCTTGGCATGGAACCGCAGGAAAGGGCCACGAGGGCGAACGGACCAATCGTGGA
This sequence comes from Tolypocladium tundrense, assembly GCA_024340025.1. Classification (NCBI taxonomy): domain Eukaryota; kingdom Fungi; phylum Ascomycota; class Sordariomycetes; order Hypocreales; family Ophiocordycipitaceae; genus Tolypocladium; species Tolypocladium tundrense. The sequence goes on along the minus strand of JALHBX010000434.1, from coordinate 12,204 downwards.
TCTGCCGATACTCATCTTTGCGCGTCGCATGAGCGGTCCATCGGGCATCCCACGAGGCCGCAACCCTTACCATCGGCCCCGATCTACCACCCGCATATACAAGCCACAGCACGGAGTATACCTGGGCGTTTCGGTCGTCAGCCCGTACCGAGACGCTGTGCAGTAATGCCTACATGCGTACGGGAGCCCCCTCGTCGGCCCCTCCCGCCGCAACGGCATAGCAAGGGATCCCCTGTGTTCCGGGTCCGGCGCCTCACCACCCATCGCCACTTGCACGCCTCCACTGCCCGGTTCCACCGGGGGCTCATCGCGGACTGCCTCAAAGTGCAAGTTATCGACAAGACCCTTCGCACGTAAGCGGACCGCCGACCCTGGATGGTGTGGTATCCGATCCGCAACGACGCCTCACATGGCTCAGAATCATACATGCCCTTACAGTGGTGGGGGTTGCCAAGAGTTCGCCGGTCCTCGTAGGCTCAGCACGCCATTACGAGTAGACCTGGGCGAGTCGTAATCATCGGCGAGCATCTCATCATGGGAGTCTAGGGGGACGAAGGGGTGGGCACTGTTTGACTGGTAACATGGCAGTGGGAGGGGGTTGGCGGGCAGGCTGGTGAGGATCCTGAGCTGTATAAAGGGGCTACCTCGTCCTCGAGATGAAGACTATTCTCATGAGATACCGCCACCAGCCTCCTCGAATCGCCTCTTCATTAGGCTCCTGACTGAGTACATCGTCCATCTGATCTTATACACCCAACGGCTCTCGGTCCGTGCCTCAACATGGCAAAGCTGTCACTCCTCGCGGCGTTGCTGGCCCTCTCCGCCCCCGTCCTCAGCCACCCCAACACCTCAGAGGGGATCCGCGCGGCCCTCGAGACTCGCGACCGTGTCACTGCCCACTCCAAGCGCGCCCTCGACAAGTGTGCGGACTCTCCCGCCGCTCTGGCCCTCAAGGAGCGTGCCGTTGCCCGTCGAGCCGCCACGGCCGACGCCCTTCGCGAGAAGCGCGGCCTCAAGACGAGTATGGATGCCCCCTCTCGTCCCCCCCCTGCTTGGCACTTGTGCTTACAAGATGACATAGGCAAGCAGCGTCGTGACAAGGCGGCGTTTGAGCACTACAACGATGTCAGCCATGACATGACGCACAAGGGGTTCGACCTCAACACCCCCGTAGAGACCATCTTCGCGTCCAACACCACCTGTGCGCTCGTCCCAGAGACCATCATCGGCCCCTACTACGTCGAGGGCGAGCTCATCCGCACCGACATCACCGACGGCGAGCCCGGCGTGGCGGTGCACCTGGACTTCCAGTTCATCAACATCAACACCTGCGAGGCCGTGCCCAACCTCCTCATCGACGTCTGGCACGCCAACTCGACGGGCGTCTACTCGGGCGTGTCGGCCGAGGGCCAGGGCGGCCTCAACACCACCTTTGGCCGCGGCGCGCAGCAGAGCGACGCCGACGGCGTGGTCCAGTTCGACACCATCTTCCCCGGCCACTACATCGGCCGCACCAACCATTACCACGTCATGTCCACCGACGGTGCCACCGTGCTCCCCAACGGTACCTTCGAGGGCGGCACGGCCCGGCACATCGGCCAGACGTACTTTGACCCGGCCCTCATCCAGGCCGTCGAGGCGCTCGAGCCCTACACCACCAACAAGCAGCCCTTCACCACCAACATCGAGGACGAGTTCGGCGTCGACCAGGCCACGCCCGAGTACGACCCCTTCCACAAGTACGTGTACCTCGGCGACAAGGTCTCCGACGGCCTCCTGCTGTGGCTCACGGTGGGCATCGATCCCGCCGCCGACTACAACGAGAACCGCACGCCCGCCGCCCACTGGCACCCCGGCGGTGGCACCGACAAGTCCAACGGCACGCAGCCCGAGTGAGGCGATACGGACGACAAGGCCAGGCCAGCGTGGGTTTGAGCTTGGGCTGGCTGCCGTGGCACATTGTGGCTCAATAGCGTCCAGAAAAAGAAAAAGAATAGAACAGCATTATCGTGTATATAAGTCGCACAGTCGGACGGCGACGACCCTTCGTGGCACATTAGGTTTCTACCTCCATGGCGCCATTGGCTACCAATGCCTGTTCAATCTTGGACAGCATGTCGTTCTTCCACGCAGCGTAGTCTGATCTTCGTGCCTCGCTGATAAAGTCGTACTTCTCCTGGAGCATCGTGTCTGCGCGCCGCGCCGGGACCTGGGCTCCCGAGTCTTCGGCCCCCTCATCCTCCGGGTCGGCGTCGCCACCTCGTGTCGAGTCGATGACATCGACGATGCCCTTGTACCAGTCGCCGGCGAGCCAATCCCTGTCATTGACGTACGCCACGGCCGCGTCAAACTCCCTCGACTTGAGCTCCTTCCAGCCGTCCCATGCGCTCTCTTGGTCAATATCCTTAATGATGACGTCGTTGTGCGCCTGGTTCAGCAGCGCTAGAATCTCCTTGCGCAACGGAACGTAGCCCTCGCGGTCAATGCCCGTGCCAGAGGCAATGGCCCTGACCCGCATGATCACAAAGAAGTATACGGCGGCGACCAGGTCTGTGACATGCTTGTTCACCCACACGTCGTCCGTCCTTCGCCCGACTGGGGCAACGATGAATTCGATGCCCGCCAGCACAGTAGGGGCCAGCGTCCTGTTCCCGGCTTCGCTGCACACGTATCGGATGACGGGCTGGATCCAGGGATGCAGACCCGTCGTCGACTTGGGCGTGCTTCCATGTCTAGTCGACCTTCTCGGAGTCTCTGCCCCTGCTTTGGACGGCATTCGGAACTGCGATAGGCTGCTCTCCTTGCTTGGCGTACCCCTTGACGGCATGGGCCGTGATCTAGAAGCCGGTGAGCTGCCGAGGTCCTGCTGCTTTGAGCTGGGCGTTCGATTCCGGGTAGATCGAGGGGTAGCCGAGGGCCGGGGCAGGATGTTGTCGAGGTGGGTGTAGAGGCGTTTGTATATACGGGGCGGGATCGGCGGTCGTGGCTCTATGGGCGGGAGGTTCAAGCTAATCTTCAGGCTGTATATCTAGCATCAGCATGTCGTTTCACCCAGATATCGCGATGGGGTCGACTCACCGATCACAGGCTAAGTTTGCACACGCGTAGTGACGAGCCACCTCCTCGTCGGCCTTGAGCGTGCTTGCCCTGTGTCTCGATTGAGCAAGCAGAGAGCCGGCCAGCTCCACGAGCGAAGGTGGAAGTTCTGAGCCATGCGCCGGCATCAACGACATGAGAGCCAGCTCGATTTGCTTGCTCATCTTGGCACCGTTCGCAAGGGCTTTCGGACGCGGTCAGAGACGCGACGTGCTCGGGGGCCGGTGTGCTCGCACGGGACTCCCAGTGATGTTGGATAGAGTGTATCAATTGGAGGAACCCGAACGCCTCAGGTGGACGAGTTCGTCGGGAATGTCAGACAGTGGTTGCAAGCCGAACGCGGTGCTGTCAGAAGCCGAGCTCTGGCGCGTCGAATTGCAAATGTAGCGACCCGCATGCGCTCGGTGACGACACTGTACAGCGGGGCTTCCGCACCCCACAGCGCTAGCGGCCACCGTGCAGCGCCCTGGAGGCTGCCGACCGCAAGCATCCATCCATCAGATTCCGCCATCCCTTCGCTTCCATTAAAGAATCGCAAAGCCCTGCTCGATCCCGACGACCAGTGGCGCAGACACATCAATTGGCCGCCGACACCGCTCCTCACCATGCGCGCAAGCATCCTTTATCCCCTCGCTCTCGCGGGCGCGGTCCTCGCGCACGGCGACCACTCCCAGAAGCCCATCGTGGACGAGAATGCCAGTTGGATGACGAAGCACATGGCCGGTATGTCTCGCCCGCTGCTCCATCTACCAGTAATCCCCCTGTCTCTGACTCTCCCTCGCCAGAGGAGCACCACATGAGTAGCTGGGACGCCGGCTCCTTCTTCACGCTGCACGACTACAACGACGACGGCATCTGGCAGGCCGAGGAGCTCCAGCGCACGTACGGCCTCATGGACGAGTCCAACAAGGACCTCGCCCTCGAGCGCAGGGCGCAGATCATGCGCGACCTGATGGCCCTGCTCGACGCGGACGGCGACGGCTCCGTCAGCCGCGCCGAGTGGACCGACTTCATCGCGCAGGGCAAGACGCTGCCAGACCTGGGCACCGGGCCCGGCCACCACGGCGACGACGAGTACGAGTACGAGATCCACCACTGGGAAAAGTACCACGACGAGAACACCAAGATCGAGGACCTGACGCACCCCGAGGACATTGAGCACTTCAAGAAGCACGAGGAGATGGAGCGGGCGCAGGAGGAGCAGGAGGCCATGGAGAAGCAGTCCATCGTCGAGGAGAACATCCCGCTCAAGTTCCGCCGGCGGGATTGAGCAGGTGTAGCGGCGGGGTTGATGATTCCACGATAAAGGGGCGATGGGATGTACGCGTTCATGTATCATTAGATTTTGTAATATGAACATCAAAGACGCAGTGCCAGACGCCTGGCGCAAACGTCTTGACCAGCTCCACGTGCTCGACGGCCGCTGAGCTGCCCTCGCCCCCGGCCCGGCCCCAGCCTGCGAACCGGCTCTGTATGGTCTGCCGTCGAGATTCTATGTCGTTGACGCCGACGTTTTCGTGCAGGTGCAGCCACGACTCTGGGCTCGGGCGCGTCAACTCCCATGCCGCCTCCCAGCTCGGCTCGCTGGTCGGCAAGAAGCCGCAGTTGACATGTCTGACGTCCTCCGCAAGACCCATTCTCTGCAGCTCCTTGATCCTCCACGCAGCTTCTTCGTTGGCCTCCAGGAACACGATGATCTGCTCGTCGCCAGACACCGCCTCGCCCAGCGGCAGCTCCAGGTCCTTCCCCTGAACCACCTTGACCGTCCAGCGGTTCGCGAGCGCCCCGCGCCGCAGCCCCTCGACGCTCCAGGGGTTGATCTCCCAGCACAGCACTCTCATGCCGAGGGAGGCGTAGCAAAAGACAAAGTACCCGATGCCCGCGTACAGGTCGACAGCGTAGACATCTGCCGTCGCCGAGGCAGAACCTGCCGGGCTTTGCCTTGCGCTGGGAAATTCCAGGAGCCTTGCTTTCTCCTTGACGTTTCCACGACTGAACATTGTCCACCGTGGAGCCCAGGTCTGGAATATGCCGTTCTGCTTCGTCGACACCCACAGCGCCTTGTCAAAGTCTTCTTGCGATGGCGGCTCTGACTCTGCCTGCGCCGGTCCAAAGTCGCCATGGAGCATCCGTAGTCCGCTCGGGCTGCGCCGGATGTTCTCTGCATCCTGCCCGTCATTGTGCAGCGGGATGCCCTCGTTCACGGCAAGGTTCGTCAAGGTAGCTTTGGCACTCTTCGTAAGCTCCCTCAAAATCAGCGACCACAGCGAGGCGAGCGAGTCTGCGCCGTGTCGGTCCAGCTCCGTGGTCCACGGCGGGCTGGTGAAGCTGCCAGAAGGGAGCAGCGCCATGGGTTCGTAGATCACGAAGCGCTTGGGCGCGCTGCTCAGGAGATCCTCTCGCCATGAGTGCGCCTCGTTGAGGTCCGGCGGATCGAGTGATGCGATCCAGTCGTCAACCGCCGCTTGGATCGGCTTGGTCTGGCGGCGCGGCGGTTTGAGCATCCTGCGGCACTCTGGGGACCCAAGTTTTATGCGCAAAGATATTCAGATTCGAGGCATTGTTGAGCACAAGCGCTATTGAAGATCGTCGTTGACCAAGAACTCTGCCTTGGAGGTCAGAGATGTTTCTCAAAATAGAAAGATCCGGTGTGGTGGTGTGGGGTCGCCGTTCAACCTCCGACTGCAGCCCGGCTCGGCTCTCGCGACCGCTGAATGATTGGCAACGCCGGGGCTCAGCTATTCTGATACAGACTCTTCTGAGTCGGTCTATGCTGTGCATACAGACACCAGCGCAAGGGAAGGACTAGAACATCTGCTTGACTTGTATAACAATGAACCTACCAGACTGGTGCCACGCAGTGGTCAAAGTTTGCTTCATACCCAACCAACCGTCGTGCCATTGTCATTCATTTCACAGTCATGGATATCTCAACCGTATGCTAGTGTACATCTAGAGCCCAACCCATTCCAACACTTTGAATCCGCATTTCGTTACAGGAAGTAGTCACTCGGCCCTCTTCTGCTCGCCGGCACGTGTCTCTGGTCATCGGGCACCGCCGAGAATATGCTGAACTTGGGGTTCAAGTCCTTGTCGACAGACATGATGGAGGCGACGTTGCCGCATCGGTAACAATAGTTTGGCGCCGACCACACGGTGACAACCGAGTTCTCCGCAAAGTGATACTGCGTTTGGTTAGTCCTGTCGCCGACGACTGTCGGGGCTTCGGGTACTCGCCTTGTATCCTTCATTGACCAGCTGATGCGCTCGTGCAATCAACTTTAGGCCGTTGACATGATTAAATTCCGTCGCCACCTTGTCGCCGAACAGCCATCCGGCGCCGCGGGGACTGATTGCCCACGTCTCAACGTCTTCGGGGTCGGACCAGACGAGATCGCAAAAGGCCCCCTCATGGGGAATCTCCTGGGCGCGCGCAACAACCCGGATCTGATCAATAGTCCTAATCTCCGGGCTCAGGCCGCCGTGGACGCAGAGGACCTCGCCGTCAACGATTGCGGCCAGGACCAGGAAGTCAAAGACTTGGCAGCACGCCTTCCAGACCGAGGCATTCCCGTATTTTTGTTGGCATTCTTCGTAGAAGCCGTACACCTGGGTGATTTGACGGGATTCGTGGTTGCCGCGGACGAGGACGATTCGGTCTGGGTATCTGGGAGATTTCATCAGCACCCTGCAGGGTGAAACCGAGTCTTGCGTCGCCTTACTTGGCCTTGAGGCACATGAGCAGCGTAAAGGTCTCCAAGCTAAAGTATCCTCGATCCACAAAGTCCCCAAGGAAGATGAACCTGGTCTCTGCGCTCTGGGAAGACGACGTGGTGGCGATGGGACCGGAACCTGCTGAAGCCGTCGATGTGTCGGCTACTTCTGGGGCATCAGCACCACTTGCTCTGTCACTACGCGTCGGCGATCGTAGCTTCTTTCTGAGTTTGGGGTTCGTAATCTCACTCGGTGGCTCGATGTCCTCGGATGTGATGACGGTGGTGGCCGTTTTGGGCGCCTGGACGTTCTTCTCGCCCGGCATGCCGCCCGACACTCGGAAGAGCTCCAGCAGGTCGTAGAACTGGCCGTGGATGTCGCCGCAGACGGTCACGGGGGTGCAGACGGGCTGGATGTTGGACTCTGCAGAGACGCGATCAGCTGGGGCGACATCGGGGAATAGGCAGCGGCGTCATGCGCACCCTCCATCAGGATCTCCTTGACCTTCTCGCAGAGCTCCTTCATGGCCCGCTCGGGCAGATAGTGGCACAGCTTGGCCTCCTCCAGCCACTCGTCGAGCGAGGCATTGGGCCCCAGGTTGGCAGGGCCCGGTCGGGGTATGGTCGACGCCATTTTCGAGCACGCCTCGAGGCGGTAGAGGCGAGAGGGGATGTCGCAGCCCACCGCGGTGTAGCTGTAGATGTCAGAGGCCCCGTGGAGGGGAGGATGAGGGTCCGAGGGAAGGGTGTTTGGTCCCTAGGCTGGGGGGGTTGTCTAATCGCCCTCAGACGCCGGATCTACTTCGGGGCAGACGCGGCAGCATCGCCAGCCGGCAGCGGGCTGCGCAATGCACAGGGTACAGCTGAGGCGGCGTCCTTGACAGGGCGGGATCTCGATTCGACGCTGGAAGCAACAGCCTCGGTATTTCGTGATGAGTGCTTCGCGTTTCCAGCTCCCGTGCGATGCCTCTGCGCTCGCTCATCACATCCATGGCGCACGCCAGGTGTCTACCCAAAGCCACGTGACTGACAGCGACAAGAGCGCAGCTGGCCGGGCTCCACAGGCTTGCTGGTGGGGCACTTCAGCAGACCACCTGAGCCTCACAGGCTCACAGCTCACCTCACCCAGCCTAGAACCTCGCAAAGCGCATCTCACTGCCCCGAGGATTACGACTCACCAATGCGAATATCTCGGGACCATCTGGGAGTTGCGCCACAGGCCAGAATATCCTACGGCCTGCGCAATGTCCGCCCCAGCGCCGCAGGTGCTGTCCCGTAGGGCAAACGGAATGCCTCATGCCGCCGCCAGCCAGTCCGGCGAATCCTTGACCAGGGTGAGCATCCCGCACACTCCTCGACAGCCTGTGGCTTCTTTTCTAACACGTCGTAGGGCAAGGCCTCCAACGAGGGCAATGCATCAAGGTCTGGCAAGAGTAGGGGCTCGGGCGACAAGCAGGGCGACGCATCCAGGGCAAGTTTACTCTGAGAATTTTCGGACGCCACTGTGGTCACACGCATATGCTAACACCTGTCCCAGAACGCAAATGGAGGCGAACCTTCGCGGCGCGCGAGGACCAAGGCCCAGGACGAGGGCGACAAGCTGATTATCCGGCGTCTCCCACCCGGCATGACCGAGGCCGAGTTCGTCTCTATCCTGGGCCCGGACTGGGAGGTGAACAAGGGCAAGGTCGACTGGCTCTCCTATTCTCCCGGCAAGGTCTCGACCGAGTAAGTACCGCGCGCAGTCTGCAGTGTTTGCTCATCTAACGAAGCCCAAAAGCCCCTCGAAGCCGTCGCGCCCAAGTCGGGCGTACCTGCACCTCATGCGCAAGGACGACATCATGTCGCTCAGTCAGGCGGTGCGCGGTGCGACATGGGAGGACGCCAAGTCCACCTTTACCAACCCTTCTCTGGTTGGTCCTCCTGCTCTCGAATTCTCGACGTACAAAAAGATCCCCGGGAGCAAGCGGCGCACAGATCCCCGCCAGGGGACCATCGACCAAGACCAGGAGTTTATGGCATTCCTCGAAGGCCTCGCCAACCCAGTCCAGCCGAGGGACGGTATCGACGTCGAGGACGGGGACGAGGCATCAAAGGAGGAGTCCAAGGTCACCACGACACCACTGGTCGAGTTCCTCAAGGAGAAGAAGGCCAACAAGGGCAAGGACGGCGGATCTGGCAGGGGCTCCAAATCCGCATCTGCCAAGGGCAAGGGAGGCTCAAGGGAAGACGACTCTACCAAGAAGAGAAGCAGGGAAGCCAAGGCCGACAAATCCGACAAGGCATCCAAGGAAACGGTGAAGATCCTGACGAAGAAGGCGGCGATCGAGCAGGCAGCGGAGGCCGCGAAGACTGTAGCCAGCCAAATCAACGCCGCCGACGCCGCCGACGCACCCAAGAGCCGCCGTGCTGGTATCGCCGCCGCCGCGAGAATCCTGCAGCGAGACCTCGGACTAAGCCCGGGCAGCGCTCACCGGCGAGCTAGGCACGACGCCGCGAAAGCAGGAGGCGACACAAAGTCGCCGCCGAGCAAGGAGCCTACAGCCTCGGTAAGCGAGGCCGCAGGGTCGCCGGCAGAAGCTGCTGCTCCCCAGTCGCCCGTGAGTCGACCTGAGAGCCCAGCCGCGCCAAAGTCGCAGTCATCGAGTCGCAGGACCCGCGGGGCCAGGTCGGCCGAGAAGGGCAAGGCTGCCGAGACTCCTGCCGCCCAACCTACGACCGCCAATCCTCCCGTAATCCTCAAGAAAAAGGGCGACGCAGAGGTACCCCAAGCGACAGCGGAGGCACAGCCAGCCGCCCAGCAAGCTCCCAATGGTAAATCGACTGCGGGGCCTTCGGTCAACGCGAAAGGCAGTGGCACCAAATCGGCTTCGCAGAAGAAGCCACCGGCCGTGGCCGCCGGTGCTACCCGTGCCTTTGTTAAGCACGCCAATCCATCCCAGGGAGTCACCGAGGCTGCCCTGAGACAGGCTCTGGACGCGTTTGGCGCCACCACGCTCGTCGAGGTGGACAAGCGCAAGGGATTTGCATACGTCGACTTTGCCGAGCACGAGAGCCTCGTCAAGGCCATCGCCGCCAGCCCCGTGCAGGTTGGCCAGACCACAATCCAGGTCCTCGAGCGCAAGGACAAGAAGCCCGCGGCCGCTGCCGGCGGCGCAGCATCAGGGTCGACGACCTCGGAGAAGGGATCCGGTCGCGGCCGACGCGGTAGAGGGGGCGGCGGCGGCGGTAAGACGACCGGGCCGACGAACGGACAGGCCGCCGCACCAGCTGCGAACACCGGATGAGGGGGTAGTATTATGGAAACACGGCATTCATTCATGACAGAAAGCGACCAGCGGTCATCCTAAGAGCGATGGCGAATCCCACCCATACGGTTCGCCGGTCCGATCGCCCACTGGGGTCCGCTTGTAAAGGGCGGGCTTTGCACGCGAATCACCGGCATAGGTACCATCGCCAGGAGTCCTTGCATCTTGCCATATGCGTGCGGAACGACGAACCAGCTCTGTTGGCGGTTGCAGGATCGACTGGCGAGGCGAGGCGAGAGACCCCGTGTGGCCATCTCGCCGCCGGGCTCCTCGTATCGGCGTTATGCCATGGACGCGGCGGCGGCAGGAGACGAGCCGCCCGAGGCTCGTCGGCGACGGAGGGCCGGGGCGGGCACAGCGGGCAGTGTTAGGCAGATAGCGACATTATATGACGGCTTCCACCAGAGCTATATGCCGTGGCACTCACGTCATTCGGTGCTTGGCGCCGCGAGCAGAGTAGAGCCCATATATGGGCACGTTCAAGTCTAATGTAGATGTACTAACAAGTCTCCCATAATAATCGCCACACACGCCGAGTTCTCTCCCAGTTGAACAAACAAACCCGCCAACGCCTTCACAATAAACAGCAAAACTACAGAGGTAAGAAGAGTAAGCCAAAGCCAACCTCACTCAAACAGGTGCAGCATCCGCACCCCCGCGAGGACAAAGTACGCCAGCACCGCCAGCAGGAAGCCCGCGGCGACGGCCTCCTTCTCGGCGCAGATGCGCCTCGCCCTGGCGCGGACGTCGCCCGCCCACAGCAGCCGCTGGCCCGCGTCGCGGCGCGCGGCGCGCAGGCCCGGCAGGCCGTCGATGCTGGCGGCGTTGTTGGCGCCCTGGTACTCGTGCAGCGTGTTGCCCTGCGCCTTGGTCGCCGCCCAGTGGTCCATGGTCGGGCGGGCCTCGAAGACGGCCAGCTCGTCGAGCTTCTCGTCGCGGGGGCGGCCCTCGCGCAGGGCGTCCTCGACGGGCGACGCGGGCGCGTCCGGGTCCGGGTCCGCGCCCGCGCCCGCGTACAGGGCCTTCTTGACGCGCGGGACGCCGTACCCGCAGCTCGTCTGCACCTCCCAGACGTCGCACACGATGACGGCGCGCGCGCCGTCAAACGCCTCGCGGCGGCCCCGGGCGACGCGGCGCACGAGGTCCGGGAAGGCCGGGGCGTCCCACTCGACGACGGCGGCGCGGCAGAAGAGGCGCATGATGCGCGGCGCGGGGCCGAAGCTCATGAACATGAGGCACAGGCGGCCGTTCTCGTAGGCGTGCGCGATGGTCTCGCAGCCCGAGCCCGTGCGGTCGATGTACGCGCAGCGGTTGGGGCCCAGCACGGCGAAGTGCGTGTCCGCGAGGCCCTTGGGCGACACGTTGACGTGCCGCCCGTGCGTGGCGGCCGAGGCCGTGAAGAAGACGGGCTGGCGCTGCGCCCACGCGGCGAGGTCGTCGGGGAGGCTGGGGTAGAGCTTCATGTCGAGTGGTTGACGCCGCGGTGACGATGGCAAAGAGAACATGCAAAGACGTTGCGGGCATCGGGGACTATAAATCGCAGATGGACAGCGTGACTCAGCGCGCCGGGCCTCCGAAGCAGCATTCCTAGATCCGAGCCGGCGGCGGCCCGCAACAGCAAGGGAACAAGGATGGGAGCCGGTGGCGCCAGCAGCTAGCCGTAAATCAGGTCGGTGTTACGGGCCTCCGAGGTGTCGGAGGCCCCGGTGCAGCCGCCGGAGCAAATCAATTGGACGGTGCGACTGCCGGGTTCGTGGAGGCGCGACGATGCGGTGCGACTGGCGAGAACAGAGAGGGCTCCAATGGCAGCGCGCCCCGCAACCCTGGCCGTCGATCAAGCAATGCGCCCGCGAATAGCTTACCGCCCCACCGGGTGCGGATGGTAGTTGCCGTCCTCGTAGTCGTAGTCGTCGTAGACGGCCGCGCTGCTCGTCTGGTAGAGGCTCGGGCTCAGCGGGTTCGTCGTCCGCGGCACCGACGAAAAGGCGACCTTGTTGTGCGGCGGCGACGTGGCCGGCGCCCGCCCGTGGCCCGTGGTGGCGACGACGGGGAGCGCCCGGGCCCCGGACCCGGCCGACGCTGCGGGC
>JALHBX010000433.1:0-32234 GCA_024340025.1 Tolypocladium tundrense | reverse complement strand
ATCCCAGGGCCCCCGACCCATCGTCTAGTCCCCCCCCCCGCCCAGACCCGTCTGATAAGGCGATTTGTGTCGAAAACAGGTACATACGACCACAGCTGTAGGACAAATTCTGGATCCCGTCTGCTCTCCGTGCGACAAGCCTACAAGCGGCAGATTAGTAGTTGGGTCGGTGACGACCAGCGAACACCGGCTGTTGTATGTTTTTGTTTTTATTTTTGCCGTATATTTGAAGAATTATTCGATCCATGAAGGCACGAAGTAGCATCGTGGATTTTGATATATTGTGGTTGTGGGCGGCCATATTTGGCGGCCATGTTGGCGGGGTTATGTATGTATGTACCTAGGCCCAAGTACACGGTATCGGAAGAGACGGAAATAAAGCACATCACTCCGAACAATAATAACGGCACTTTCATATCAGCAAATTGGGGCTCGTGGATTTGACGTTCAAGTTGTATATTGCCCTCTCGTATAGCGTTGTCCAAGAGATGCCATACGTCACACATACATCACAGGCAGACCGAGTCAGATATGTGGCAGGCCACGATACTGTATATATATATATTCCTGGTGCAACTCCTTTCAACTCCAAAACTCCGGATGAATACTTTTGGCCTCTATAAGACGCCTGCCCAGCCGAGCCTAATTCAACATGCAAGACATGGCCTTCAACGACGCCGTGGGCCCAAAACACTTCCAAGACCGCACAGGTTCACTCCCCTCATTCCACATCGATAAGGTCGCGCATGCTGTTAGGCACTGATTTTGGCGAGATTGTCTCCCTGTGCAGTGGCCTCTCGGGCATGGTGGGTGTGGAAGGTGCCCCGGAACTCGTCTCGGCGAGCTTGTCGTCGCTCGAGTCGCACTTGTAAAGGAAGTTGTCGGCCGAGCTTCGTCGTTCGGGCCGCAGAGGCGGCAAGGCGCAACCCTCGTCGTCTTCCAGCTTGAGTGAGGGCTGTGGGGGAAAGCGGCCATCGAGCAGCACCTTCTTGCCGGCGTCGCCGTCCGAGATGTTCTTGCCAGCCTTGAAAGTTTGCAAGGCGTTCTTGGGTGGCGCCTTTGCCTTTGCAGGCTGCTTGGGCTTGCGAGCACGGGGCTTGGCCGCCTTGGCCGGCTTGTCGCCGCTGCCCTCGATCTTCTTGCCAGCAAATGAGATCTTGGTCTGCTTCGACTTTGCCGTCGGGTTCTTCGTGGCGGAGACTGGCGGGCTCGGGCGTGGTGTGGGAATGGCCTGGAGAGCCTCGACTTGCCTCGGCTTGGCGTCGAGCTGGACCTCGATGCCCGGGCTGGGGGGGCTGGGGGGGTTGGAGGGTATCCCGACTTCGATGCTGGTCCTCCGTAGGGCCATTTCCTCCTCGTGCTCGTGGGACACCTCGTAGTCGGTGCCGATCTCGCAGTCGAACGGCGGGAGCGCTGCCAACCTGGCAACGTTGTCGCACTTGGCGCGCACGACGAGGTTCCAGCAGTCCTTGAACTCGACGCCCTTGGGCTCTGAATCGATGTTGATCCAGGCTGTGAATCCGTCCTTGCGTCCCCGCGTGACCTGGCACAGCTCCTTGACGAGCCGCCGCGTACCGGGGACCTTTAGGGTCGTGCCGACGACGAGAACGGCATCAGGCCGGGCCTTGAGGTCGGCGCGGGCAACGTTTCCGATGGCCTCCTCGTCGGGGTTGTACTCGTTGTAGAGCACAAATCTGGGCCGCAGTCGGCCGATGCCATGGCTGCGCTTCCCCGCGTACGTGGTGCGCACTTGGTCCTGCTCCTCGCACTTTTCGCACAGGGGGGCCGCGGGCCCGTTGAACAGCTCGCCGTTGAAGGGCTGCAGGTCGCCGCACTTGGTGCACACCATCTTCTGCAGCCCGCCGTGCAGCTGGATCGTGGGAGGCCAGGGGCCCTTGGGCTCCAGGGGGACGCTGGTCTCGAGGGGCTCCATGGACGTGTCGATGCAGTCGATGTTCTGCGAGTAGAGCCGGAGCAGTCGGCCTTCCTTGGCGAGCGAGGCCAGCAGGTGGTGGAACGGGGTGGGCGAGGCCGTCTTGGTCATTTCGGCCATTTCCCTGACCATGGTGTGGAACGACTGCGTCGACGAATCGTGCTTGTAGACGGAGGCGTCAAACAGGTGCTTGCCGGAAGCCTTGAGCTTGTGCTGGTTCCTGGCCGTCGCGAACAGGCCGGTGGACGAGCGGAAGTCGGGAATGCCCGCCGACACGGAGATGCCGGCGCCGGCGATGACGACAATCTTCTTCTTCTTGCGCAGCGCCGACAGCAGCCGCTGCAGGTGGAAGTTGTCCTCGTGCGTGAACTCGTCGTGGGCCTTCATCAGGTCGAGGCAGGCGGGGCCGCGGTCCCTGGGCGGCGGCGCGAGCCTGCGCTTCTTGGCCGGCCGCGGGCTGTCGTCAATAGGGTCGCCCAGCTTGATGGGCGACTGGGTGCCCGAGGGCGCGGAAGACATGGGCGAGGGGTAGCGACCGGAGGCGTCTGGCTGCAGGACGGGGGAGCCCGGCAACGAGGGCGTCTTGGAGAGGCTCGAGAGCGGCGACGACGGCACGGAGGCCGGGGCCGAGGACAGCGGGCCCGGGCTGCTGTCCATTGCGGCGATGCAGGCTGGGGCGCGCCTCGGGGCGGCGGCGGCGGCGGAAGTTGGGGAGAAAGGGCGACGTGATGAGGAGGCAAAGGCGCGGTCGTGAGCGTGTTCCTAGACCATCGCGCGCGAGGGTCGTATGTTCCGTGTTTCCCCAACTAAACCCGCGCCGGTCCGAGCAGTAGGCAGATCGGATATGCGTGTTAGCGGACGAAGCGGTGCGAGAAGCGGCGGATCCGGGGCGTCGCTGCGTTCGCGTGGCCGAGGCAGAGGCTTCCAGCGTGGTTGGTTAGGAGGTGAGCGAAGGCAGCGGGAGAGAGAGGAGAGGAGGAGCGGCGAGGTTTGGAGTCGGCCAGCGGAGGCGGGCACGGCGCAAGGCAAGGGAGGAGCGGCGGGCGCTGATTACAGTGGGGATGGATGGATGGATGGAGGATAGTCCAGCTCTGGGCGCTCTGGGCCGCTTCCTTTGCGGCCGAGTTTGTTCAGGTATGCGATGCCATTGGCCTAGCCGCGAGTCCTCGGATTGTTTATTCCAGCCCGGGCCTACGAGTACGAGTGCGCTCTCCAAAGACGACCCGGCTGTGGTGGTCAGACCCTCGCTGCACGCCAGCAAACAGCGTCCGTGATGCCAAAGGCCGCACCCGCCAGGGTCAGACGCCGGCGCACGAGCGAGCGGGCGGTTGGGGGCGTCACTCCTGTTGCAGGAGCCCGCGTGCCGTCGGTTACCGAGCTCGCTCTATTCACACAGAGGAACGGCCATTGCAGCGCTCTTGATCGCGCATTATTGCGGAGGCTTCTGCATGACATGAGTTCCTGCAGGCGGCATGGGCCCCGTGGTCCTTGTGTCGTTCCGTTACCTGGGTGACGCCGTAACGGTTCCGGCGGGGAACCGCCCCGCTGGCTTCCAGAACTCCACGTCGTCGCTGATTCGCCAGCGAGTTGCAATCCGAATGCCACCACAACAAACGCTGTACTCGTACTCGTACTTCGTGGACTCGTAACGAGAGATTGCCATGAGCATTCCTTTCTTCCTACGGGGAGATTGCGAGTACAGAGTTCTACTGGAGATTGCGAGTACAGACTTCTACTGGAGATTACGAGTACAGAGTTCTACATGCAGGTATGCCTCGCCAGATGCTCTAGGTGGACGACTCCTTGGACGGCGCCTTCGAGTCGGCAGCCGTCGCACTCGCTCCGACCCGCGACGCTCCCCTCCGCCGCGCCCTGTTCATCAGCTCGATGCCCGCGATGCCCGCCGCGATGCCCGTCAGGTGCGACGCAATGTCCACCTTGAGCCTCGCCGTCCGCCCCAGCCCCGCCAGCTGCAGCGCCGTGATCATGGCCAGGAACACGATGCCGTGCACCCCCTCCCGCGGCAGGCCCAGGATCCTGAACCCGTCCGTCCGGTGCTCCCAAAAGTACGCCGAGCAGAGCCCCAGCGTCGCCCCCGAGGCCCCCAGCGACGTCACCGTCAGCCACCCCCGGAGCGTGTACGTGACGAGGCTGCCCAGGAAGCCCGCCGCGCCGCAGCCCAGGTACAGCGTCAGGAAGCCCGCCCGCCCCATCTCGTCGTGCAGCGCCGTGCCCACGAACCACAGCGGCACCATGTTGACGAGCAGGTGGCTGAGCTTCGTGTGCGAGAAGACGGCCGAGAAGAGCGTCACCGGCTTCACCGTCGCCACCACCACGATCATGTAGCGGTTGAAGGCCGACCACAGCGGCGGCACCCGCCACCCCAGGAACACGAGCGCGTTGAGCGCGATGATGGCCCCCACCGTGGCCTGCGACGTCGAGAGCTCCCTCAGCAGCCTGTACCGCGGCAGCGGCTCCTCGTACACCATGGCCACGGCGCCCATGAACCCGAGCACCAGCAGGACCACCGTCGCCGACGGCAGGATCCGCTCCCAGGCCCTCAGCTCGGGGGGCGCATCCAGGCCGGACTGTGCCTTGTCGTAGTACTCGGCGATTTTGGGGTTCGAAATCTCCCGCTTCTGGTCCTGCAGTCTCGCGACGGGGCCGGCCACCGTCGCGCCCTCTCGCGCCTCCGCCGCCCGACGCTCCTCCTCCAGGGCCCGTTCCTTCGCCTTGGCCTTTGCCATGTTCCGTGCCCGCATCGCGTCGAACTGGCTGTGGCCGTACACCGGGTCCGGCTTGAAGGTCTCCGTCGTAGTCTCGTCCGTGTCTTTCGCCGCAGTCGTGTTCCGCTGCTTCTGTTCCATCTCTTGCTCCAGCTGGCTCAGCTCGTCCTCGGCCCTCAGCCCGGCGTTCATGACCTCCTCGACCGGCACCGTCTTCCGCAGGTACGCCAATCCCGCGTCGATCTGTCCAGCCGAGAACTGCGCCGTGTGTATCGCAAAAGCCGGGTCCTCCAACGTGCCCGCGACTCGCCTTCCGTGCAGGATCCGCAGCAGGTGATTCGCCCCGGCGGCGCTGATCCCGGAGCCAAATATTCGACTGGCCTCTTCTTGCGTCAGGTCTCTGCCGCTAAACGCAAGGCCCGTCTGGTCGCGGTAGTCCCGCGGGAGTTCCTCGTAGTCGCGGACGATCTTGGGCGCCGAGAAGAGCGTCCGCCGATCGCCGTGTCGATGGCTGGGACCGTACGCGAAACTCCGCGTCCGTGGCTTCTGCCATGTGCTCTGGCATGAAAATGGAATCCATCGGGCTTGGCATGCACTGTTCGGAAGCCATCGCGGCGGTATTGAGGTCTGCGTCTTCGATCCCTTGGATGCCAGGCCGCGCGTGGCAGCTCGCAGCAGCGCGCGCGACGCATTGGGACAGATGAAGATGCTCATCCTGGCTCGGCCGTGTGTGGCAGATTCACTGTCAGGCTGCCGGCGGCGCAGCGACTGCAAGCGGGCAGATGGCGTCTGCGTCACGTCCAAGTCTGGCGGTTTTGTCGTCCAAGAATTTCAGGATGGCCTCAGCCAGCTCCGAAGTGGTCCGTACCTTCCCAGTAGTCCGTAGCCCCTGTTAGCGCCAGCAGGGGTCCAGCACCCCACCACGTTAACTCCTGTGCAATCGTCACTCCAGCGCTGCCTTCTGCCCCTCCACTGTATTCTTCCCTCCCATCCAACCTCGACGTCGAAGCTCCAACAGCTTCACAGCTTCACAGCTCTGAACAGCAACCCATATCAAAGGCCACCGCATACGCACGCCGCGCGTACCCGCGAGATCAGCCGCCCGCCATGTCCGCCGACACCAGCCCCATAGCCCCCTCGCGCTTCGCCGCCGCCCTCAAGGACCTCTCCATCGGCATGCTGCACCTCAAGGTGCTCGAGATCCGCAACTCCATCGCCCACCTGCAATACTCCAACGACCAGCTCAAGCCCTTTGCCGACGGCTCCGCCACCGCCGTCGACTCGCCCCCCTCCGACGCCGCGGCCGCCGAGCCGGACCAGGACTGCGTCGACGCCATCAGGGAAAACGAGCTGGTCATAGACCGCATGGCCGAGCGCATCGCCCTCGTCCGCGTGGAGGTCGAGGGCCGCGGCATGAGCTGGGCCGAGTTCCAGAGCAAGGACGAGGCGGCCGAGGCGGCCCGCAAAGAGGAGGCCGAAAAGGCCAGCGCCGAGGCTGAGGCCGGGGCCGGACAGCAGCCGCAGCAGCAGCACTCGGCGTGGACGGACGGGACGTTTCAGACGGGCACGATACGCGACGGCCAGGTACACCGCGACAGCCAGCCCGGGCGGGCGGGCGCGAACGGGGACTCGGGTGCCGCAGCCGGAGGCAGCTTGTCCGACGAGCAGCTGGGGCGGGCCCTGGAGGAGCAGATGCGCAACCTGGGCAACGACGACGGCGACGACGGCGAGGGCGGCATGCACCTCTGAATGGGGAAATCGGCTATGAACATGAATCATGCATGAACGGCGTTACTGGCGAAACTGGGTATGGGAATCATCAACAGGCAATACCCCCCCTGCACCAACCGCCGCACGAGGGCCGCGGGGAGAACTACGGTGCCGGCTGTCGTGTTTCAGAGAGGCTCGTCTGCAATGGAATATTTTGATTTGACTTTTTGTTCCTGGCGCCTACATCTAGGCTGCTGCAAAACAATATGACAATTGATGAAAAATGCCGTGTGTCGGCACTGTGGGCTGAATATATCGCCCTGTTCGACAAGAACAGATACACTCCGGCGCCGGCCCATGAACCCGATGCTGCATATCCAAAAACACCCCGCATGCGCTCCCGTGCAGTGAACCCAAGAAGAAAACGAGCAGGACCCAAAAGAAGAAGAAAAACGCCGTATATGCAAGGTAAAAAGGTCTGTTGCACGACTGGACGTGCTGTTTTGTATGTAGAGGCCGCGGCCTCTACTCCGTGTCGTCGCCGACCGGAGAGTTGGCCCAGGTGGTCTTGTTCCTCGCCGACCTTTGCCGCCTCATCGACTTGCGCGACAAGGCACGGCTGCTGCCGACGGCGTCGGTGCTGGGAATCGTCTCCAGCTTGGGCCGCTGCGCCGCGTGTGCCGAGGTGCTCGCGTGACTGACAGTCTCCGACATCTGCGGCGGAGCTGCGTCTTCGCCGTCGTCGGCCTCGGCCGCAGGCGGTGCGGCGCGTGGTATGCGCCGGCTCCTCCTCCGCCTATCGAACGGGCTCTCGACCGAGTCGTCGGAGTCGTCCAGGGATAGACTCCTGCTCCTCGTGTGGCTCGTAGACCGGTGGCTCCGGGTCAGGAAGAGGGACTCGATCAGCTCGGTCTCGGTGGGGTTGCTCTCCTTTCTCATCCTCTCCTTGACCAGCTTCTCCTGCACAAATCGACCCAGATGCGCTTCTTCCGAGACGACGGTTCTCCCGCTCGACTTGCTTGCCGTGCTGAAGGCCCGCGAGACGGGGACTTTGCCCTCCATGACCTTGGCCGGCGGGGGCGGCTGTAGCATCCACTTGCGAGCATCTCGGTGGGGGGGCTTGCTGCTCACGACGGGAGGGTGGTAGTCGTTGACGGGCGGGTTCCGCGGAGAGAAGTAAAAGTCGCGGCGTTCTTGTTCCGTAACCCCCTTCTCGATGCCCAAGGTGGCGTCAATCAGCCTCCCGGCCGAGTCGCGTGCCTTGGAGAAGGCGTCCATGAGCTTGTGGCCAGAGCCTCCAAACTGCCCCCACAGCTCCTCGTCCTCGCGCTGATATCCACGCCGCTTGTTCCAGTCTTCTGATACGGTGTCATCCTCGGGCATCGTGGACAGGTTGTCGCCGACGTTGGTGCGGCTATCGCTGATGTTTGTGTGTTCCGACATGCTGGGGATGCTGCTATCGCCGCCGGAGCTCGTCAGGCCGCGCTGGCTCGGGTTCTTGATGACGGCCTTCTTGGGCAGGCTGGGGCCCATGCTGATCTCCTCCTGCCAGTAGGGATTGGTGTTGAAGGGGGACGGGTGGCGGTACAGGCCGGGCTGTTCCGTCTCCAGCTTCGACTTCTGCAGCCGCTCCTTCTTGGCCTTTTCCTTGGCCTTTTGGCGATGGCGAACCTTGGCGCAGGGCGTGCAGGCGACGAAGTAGAAGATGGCGGACCGGACCGCGACGGGGAAAGACATGGTTGAAGCAGCAGGACGTAGCCCGCATCCAGGACGTCCTTCAATCGATGGGCGACGGCCGACGCGGGGACATGGGGAGAGAGGCCGATGGAGTCGGCAAGAAGAGGTCGATGTAGATGTAGGCGACGAGGATCGAGGGCGCCGGCTCGCGGCAGACGACGCGGTCGAGGCGGTTAAATCGCCGCTTCCAGCCTCTGGGCCTGTCGTCCCGGCGGCGCTGGAATGAGAGCGCCTCGATCCGAGGTCGGGCGTCGAGGGCGAAACGTTGATTCGAATCAGGGAAAGGGGCGGCGCCGAGTCCAAACCCAAATGTGCGCTGCTCGCCGCGGGAGCGGGCGGGCGTTTGTCAGAAGGCGAAGGGCGCACGCAGACCCGGAAAATAGGGGCGAGGGGACGAAGAAGAAGAAACGAAGGGCAAGGGCGGGCGGGAAAGGAGGGAGCAGAACCGAATTGGCCAACACAGGAGCAGGAAGACGCGAAGAGAGGAAGTTTGTCTCTGGGCGCATGCCGCAGGACGCTGGGGATGGACGGGGGAATGGGCGAGTGTGGCAGTGTGCACCAGGAGCTGACGACAGCCCGCACCGTCGTGGCTTGGATCTAATTGAACCGCACCGCATCCGCTGGGCTGCTTGCATTCGTTTCGGGCCAGCCAACGCCTCCCGGCTGGCAAGGGACCCCCTGTGCTGAATTACCTACTGGCACCCCAGCAGAAGCCGAGCGCGAGGGGGGAGTGGGTGCGCCTTGCGATACCGACTGGACAATACCAGACGGCGCACTCGTACCTGAGGCGTAATTGCGCCAATTCCGCTGAGGCACCGTCGGCGCTGCTGTCGCCTCGTCTCCCTCACCGTCGGTGGTCTGACCTGGACGGCGACGAGACGAGACGCTCGCCTGCGCCAGAAGTCAAAAGACGTTGCGTTTCCTGCGGCTGAGGCGTGCCCGCGCATAAAGTTTCCGGCTTCCCGTACCAAGTAGTCCGCAACGATCGTACTCCTACTCGTACGTGTGGGTGCTGGCGCCCAACGGCCAAGAAGCAGCTGGTGCTCCGCCGCGTTTCTGGTCCTCACGTTTGCATAAGCAGCAGCGCAGCGTCGGGTTTCGGGTCTGGACGCATATTAATGAATGCGCCACCCAACTGGCTGCCACCCCCCGAACTGCCGGTGGTGTCAGGTGCTCGTCGCCGCATGCGAGCCGCCCTTCTCTTCCGTCTCTTCTCCGCCAGTGAACGGGCCACGGGCCTCGTTCCGACGGCGCGGCCACGTTGGGCCTCGTGTGGCTGTAAGTTGGAAATACGGATTACCGGCGCCACACTCACCAGTAGAGCACCCCAGCATGGGTCTCGAGCCGGGACTCTCACCGTATATCATCTACTTCTTTCAAAGGCCAAGCGTCCACGCTCTACATAGGCCCAATAAGTCTCATCCCCCCTTTCTGGCTTATGTCCTAGAAAAATGCTGCTTTGTGCTCTGGCAGCTGTGCTTTACAACAAGACTACCCATTCAATCATCATCGAACGCACTGGTAGGCCGTCGTAGAAATATAAAGACTGCCTATTACTTCTACTCTAGCTACATGACTTCCTCCTGTCCTTGCTACTCTCCAACGCCCTCTCCCCTGTAATGGTAACTACTAATACCGTCCTTGCGGTATTTAAACCTCTTCAAGAAAGGTCAGATACGTGCACGTCCTGGAAGCAATGCGCAGATGGGGATGTCTTTGCCTGTGCAGGACGGGACCGTTGCGAGGATTGTGGCTGTGGATGCCTGTGATATGTCTGCTCTTCTTCCTTCATGTCGGAGAAGAGACCTGGTGTTGGAAAGCAGAAAACTACGAAAAGGCGAAGAAAGACTGAGGTCTCATTCCTACTATGTGTCTACGAAGTACGGGGCGGCTCTTGCAACTGCCGCCGCCGTTGATCCGCCGCTCACGAGACTCCCGACCGGTTGCACATTTTCAATTTACGGCCGATTCTGCCGAGCTCAGACTTGAACACTGTTGCGTACACAAAGGCGCCATCAGCCCAATCCCATCATCCATACACATCGTCAGTGACGGCTTGCACCAGGCTCTTTGCCTCCATATACGTCCTCGTTTGTGACCTTGTCTTGGCCGACCAGGGGTGAGAAGAGTTTCCGGCAAGCTCACCGTGGCACCCGAGACCAGCACTCCCAGCGAGACACATATTTGTCATCTCAAAACGCTTCTCGATAGCCTTTTCTTCATTTTGGGTTGAATTGCCTTGATGATCCAACCCCGCAGACAACAAACAGAGAAGACAAAAGGAGAAAATAAATATAATGCAGTGTCATCTAACAGTGTGTTTTACAGTGGCGGCGCGCGTATCGTGCTACCCTGGGCCGCGTGAAGAGGGTGCCGCGGGGTGGTTTTCTGCAATCATCCCTGTTTCCACACTTCGTCAGACGTCCCATTCTTCCTCGGCATCCTCGGCGACATCATCATTAGTGGTCAGTGCCGAGAACGAGCCGCCAAAGCTTTGGCCGGCGGTGGGCTTCGATGCCTTCTGGGTGCTGGCAGCAGGCGGCGTGGCCCGGGTTGCGGGCTGGGCCTGTGGTTTCTCATCTGCAGACGAGACAGACGATGCCTTCTTGCCCTTCTTGGAAGCCTTGGTCGTAACAGTGCTCCACTCATCGGCTTCGTCCTTGAGCATCTCCAGCTGTTCCTCCTCGGACGGGAGAGACGACATCCAGGAGCCGTCCGACTTGACGGCGGCCGGCTTCGCGGCGGCCGGCTTCGCCTTCTCCTCAAAGGTATCCAGCGGCTTGTGGAGGACCTTGGCATCCGGGGCCTTGTTGGCACTGGTGCCGTTCGGCGTACCCTGAGTCCAGGCAGAGCTGGACCCATTGGCGGCCTGGAACTGGGAGCCGTCCTTGGCGGCACGTCCCTCGGCGATGCGAGCCGCTCGACGCTGCTTCTCCTCCAGGGTCTTGCGCTCCTTCTCGGACTCCTCGCGGGCCGCCTTTGCAGCCTCGGCCTTCTTGCGGTTTTGGCGCTGCTTCTTCGTCTCGACCTTCTCGGGAGCCTTGGCCACCTTTGGCTTCTGCTTCTTCGGCTCAGCCGAGTCGGTGATGCGCAGGACTGAAGGGCCGGCAGGGGTCGGCTCAAGCATGTCACTGACACCGCTTGCGTCCGCCGGGCGGGTCTCGGGGGACAGGAGCGGCGACTGATCGTCGTCGGCGTCGGCACCGGTGTCGGCACCGGTGGTCGACGACGGGGTGGACGCCTTGTCTTCGGGCAAGCTGTCGTTGGGCTTGGAAATCTGGTTCGCGCGAGACTGCTTGACCGACTTCTCCCGCTGCCTCAGCCCCTCGGCCTTGGAGGCGAGCTTGGCGCCCTCTTTGGCCTTTGCCAATTGCCGGGCAAATTCCCGATTGTCCACGCCGTCGTCCGATGTGTCGTCGGCGGTGTTGCTGTTCACCGGGGGGGTGGACTCGTCGGAAGCCTTGACGCGAGTCTTGGCTTTGGAGGCTTCCTGGGCCTCCGAAGCAAAGCTCTCCATCCGCTGCTTCTTCTTCTTGTCCTCCTTGCGCGGTTCTTGGTGGACAATCTTTGCGCTTTTAGGCAACGGGGCGGCGCCTCGTCTATTCGCCTTTTGCGTAGAGACATGGTAGAGTGCATAGCCAACCCCGATCAAGGTGGCGTAGCCCCCAATGGTGTAGACATAGCTCATGCTGGAGTCGGCCATGGCGGCGAGTATACGGGTTGGGGCCCTCGTCGAGGCAACGAACGCGTGCCGCGGTTACACAAAGATTGACACTGCGATTCGGCGACTCCGAGGGGTCGGAACGGGCGAGATTCGAGCTCGTACAGGGCAGCAATTGCAAGATGTTGCAGAGAAAAGGAGAAGATGATCGAAATGACCCGGGGAGATGCGTCTCGGGTTCAATTTGGTGGTGACAGTGCAGGCGCGGCGACGTTCAGAGCTCGACCTGGTGCATCCGGAGCAATCGAGTGGCCAGGCTGTCTTTAACGGGGGCCCCTGTCTGTGGTACGCGCGGTGGTTCGTCAACAGGTCGACAAACACGAGGGAACCCGGGGGTGGGGTAAGGAAGGTCTCGAAGATGGAAAGGGAGAGAAGGGGGAAGCGAAGAGAATATATAACAGAAGACGCAAAAAGCGAAATCACAGGAAACTTCCTGATAGAGTTGATGCGTGGAGGAGGAAGACGTGCAGGCAGCAAGTGTTCCTGCAACGTCGCCAATAGAGAACGTACATTGTGGCAGTGCGTCGAGCCTACACTTCGGTGGCTGCAGGGAGACGAGCGCTAGAGCGGTGCAGTGCAGAGCCAAACTGTGCCGTGGCCGAGGCGACTCAGGCGAGGTGGTCACTGGCGGCGTGGCGAATGGCAGATGGGGCGCCTGCACGCAGGGGCTTGTAAGTTGTGCGAGGCGCCACGGTCCACCTCGGTTCGCGAAGCTCTGGCCTCGTGGTGGAGTCGCGATTCTTTGGGGGGGGGGAAGATTAGAGGAAACGAGGGACGGACGGGCGCTAGTCGTCGTGATTTGACGGCCCGCGGGAGCAATTTCGCGCGTGAGCCTCTGCCCCCTTGGCGAGATGAGCAGAGATGAGAGCCTGGTGCGGTGCTGTTGTTGTTTGGTGTTGAGGAGGGTGTTCGTGGTGTTGCTGGGAAGACACGCATGCAGATGCAGGGCATGTTCGGACGAATGGCCACGTGACGTGCCTACCCGGGAGGATCAGCAGCCACACGGCACCTCGAGATCTCATCGCACGTGCAAGGGAAGCTTCTTGGGAATTGTCTTTCTCTTTCTCGAGTGAGTTCTGCCTAGCATTCTGTATCGTTTCTGTGTTCTCGCTTAAGAGATATCTGTTAGACGGCGGTAGTTGATTATGAGCACCTTCGTACTTCATACAGTGAGTACGGACTTTATTGGGTGTACGAGTAGTTCTACGCTGCAATCACGTCTCGACACCCTGCCCAGGTAGCCCTCCACCTATCAACCGATTGCCGGCCTTCGTCCTCCGTTTTCACGATTCGTGCAGCTTCAGCCCCGGACATCGGCCCTCCGTCGACATCCAGCGGCACGGACTCTCCAGCCTCGAACCCTTGCGAGGCCCCGGACTTGGCCGGCCGGGCACGGCCGCTGGTGATGCGCGATTCGGTGCGGCACCTGGATCTGGGGGCTGCTTACCCACCCCACCAGGGCAACTGAGGGGCACCACGGCGACTTCTTAAGTAGCGTAGGCTGAATCCTCAAAAGACATCGAGAAGCAACCGTGGTATATACTTTTTCATCTCGTCGCCTGTTGCCGTAACGCGATTGTTTTTCTCGTGACAGCCTGACGTGGGATCTAGTCGACGATCTATCCTTTCCCTACGAAGCACCGAGTCGCATCTCGGTCTCGCATCTCGAAAGAGACGGACTACCATGGCGCCGCACAAGATCATTATCGACACCGACCCAGGCAAGTCTCTCACCTATACAATCTGATCTCTCAAAGACTGACCGATTTGCAGGTGTCGATGACATCATGGCCATGCTCCTCGCCCTGAGCGCCGGTCCCGAGGAGCTCGAGGTGGCCATGCTGTCCGTCACGTACGGCAACGTGCCTCTGCAGAGGTACGGCATTCCATGCCATGATATCCATGTGAAAACGGCATTGCTCACGCGTGTCACAGCTGTCTCCGCAACGTCGTTGCCCTCTTCCACGTCTTGGAAAAAGAGCTCGCCTGGAGAAAGGAGATGGGCAGACCCGAGGGCTACGGCGCCATGAAGGCATCCAAACCCATCGTTGCGGTTGGACCCGAGCACTCGCTCGAGGACGAGTGTTTGATGGCCGATTATTTCCGTAAGTCAATGCTTCATCGCCAACATGGAAGATGCCATTTCTAACTCGGCTATGCTATGCTAGACGGCGAGGATGGGTTGCACAATGTCCATGACGTGCATCCGCATCTCAGTCCCGCGGACACTTGGAAGTCTCTCTTCCAGAACGATGCAGACAGCTCGGTGGACCCCAGCACCTTCTCGCCCTATTTCACGCCGTCCAAGGAGCCCGCCCACAAGGAGATCCTGAGGATCCTCAAGGAGAACCCAGTCGACACCGTCTCTATCTGCGCCGTTGGACCCCTGACCAATGCCGCCCTCGCCGCGGCCGAAGACCCCGAGACCTTCCTCAGAGTCAAGGAGCTCGTGGTCATGGGCGGCGCAGTGAATGTCGAGGGCAACGTGACCCCCGTCGCCGAGTTCAACTGCTATGCAGATGCCGTGGCTGCTGCCCGCGTCTATGCCCTCACGTCTCTGACGCCGGCGGCCACGATGCCTCCCATCCCGGCAAGGCTTTCGACCCTTCCCGCCTATCCAGCCAAGCTCTCGCGCCGACTCAAGCTGACCCTCGCACCGCTGGACATCACAACCCCCCACCTCATCACCAAGAACTACTTTGCGGAGCGCATCCAGCCGCACATTGACGCCGGAAGCCCCCTTGCCGTGTGGACGTCGCACTTTATAAAAGGAGCATTCAATAAGATTGAGTCGATGGAGGGCGACGGCAACGAGCCAGGGCTTTCACTGCACGACCCGTTGACGGTTTGGTACGTGTTGACGCAAGACGACCCCAAGTGGAAGTTCCCTGCCAAGCCAGAGGATATTCGCGTCGAAACCTCGGGCCAGTGGACCCGCGGAATGCACGTCGTCGACAACCGGCTGCGAGAAAAGCCTGCCGAGGCCTCAGTCGAAGTCTCGTTGGACCCTCGGGAGGACCCCAACGTGGTCACGATGGATGAGGTCCCAGGAGACACCCTGGGCTGGCTCAGCGTTCTCAAGAGCAACAGAATCAACCGCCTCATTGCGTCTCCAGGCGAGGAGATTTTCAAGGAGGTCTGGATGAAGCGCGTTTTCGAGTAGCGCGATAGAATGCAATGATCTTGGGGTGGTTGGGAGCGTCAGCAAAACTGTAAACGTAGTACACGATCCCCAAATAGGTGATCCAAGATCGCTCATACCCTAGAGAATACCAAAACGAATCCCTTATATATCCTCATGCTCCAGACTCCAACACAATGCCAGTTTACTTCTCACTCATGGGCAGCCCCAATCTTCGACAATCGGCACACGAGGTGGTCGGTGTCGACGGACGTGGCGGCGCGCCGGTACTCTAAATGTGTTTGATGCCTCCGATGGACGACCCTCTGACCTCTGTCCAGTTGATGCTCTCGTCGAGCTTCTCGTCGACTAGCCCGACGGAGCACACGCTGTCTCCGCGTACGAGGTACAGGCCAAGCGGCACCTCAACCGAGGGCTCGGGATCGTCTGCTTCTCGAATGATTCTCTCCACGGCGTCGGTCAACACCTGCAGCAGAACGCGTATTAGCCTGATGCAGCGCCAAGAGGAGCCGTATGCCCAGTAGGTATGGGAAGCGCTACCAGATTGGTCGACGTGTCGGACGCCGTCAGCGTGCCCACCAGGATTCGCGAGTCGGCCGTGACAATCAGCACCTTTTCTGCGCACCGACACGTTAGCTCCGGGATGGGGGAAGATCGGACAGGCGACCGTCTGCTCACTGTTCAGGTAGCCTCCGAGGGTCGCCATGGTGCTGGGCAGACTTTGCAAACTGCTGCGCGCGCAACGGTGAGGTCGGTGCAGGTCGAGGTCGAGGGTCGTGGACGGCGGGGGAGCTGTCGTGAGAGAATCAAAAGTCCAGAAGAGCTCTGGCTGTGGTGGTGGAGGAGCAGGACAAACAAAGGCGCTAAGCCACTTCAGGGCCACCACACCTTGAGAATATGAGAATATCGACACGAGACCGTGTGTCCTGCCAACGAGGCAAGATAATTGATTTTGGATCGTGGATTCTACCGGGTAGACTTGGACAGACGCGTCGCCGTGGGCACTCGCGATCTAATTCTTGTGGCAGATTTTGCACGGTACGATACGTTGGTTGCTGAAGGATTCCACCCGACTCAGCTCCTACCGCACAATCTTGGAGCGAGAGCATGAGCAGGTCCACAACTACAGATCGTAGGCAGAATCTCTATTCTACGGCATTCACTTTGCTTGGGAACGTTTCATCTGCTACGAGGAAAACTGCTTGGATCAACGTACAGTCGACCGTGCTCTCCCCGTCTCACGTCGTGATCTCGCGACTCAAATTCGCGGGCACAACCACAACAGCCTAATCACAACATTCAGAAACCCAACCTCCGCAGCAACCAGAGACTTGTCATAACAGCAGTACTACGACAGCAGAGTTTCACATTTTACGTTCAGGATCACCGCGTTCTTCTTCGCCTCGCTGGACCAGCCAGCGGAAGCAATGAAAAATGAGCTCATGTTCGCGTCACCTGGAGGCAGTGTAATACCAGGGACACAGTGGGCAGCTCCATGCGCAAGCACAGAGGAAGCCGCCCGAGGGCCAAAAATAGGAATAATCAAAGATAACCTCCTTAGAGGTCTTTCAGAGATTAAACTGAAAAGAACAGATACTACACTTGATCTAAGCCAAAAGGCAAAGAGAGCTAAGGAGAAAGGAAAAAAATTCTAAAAGTTTGGGAGGGAGGTGAGATTATATACGGCTGGGGCGGTGTGGCTGGCCCGTGCGTGGCAGAATCTGGGCCAATCAGCGCGCGGGGTGCTCTGGTGCCTGGACCGGTGCATGCCTGAGGCGCCTTCCAAGATGTCCTGCCTTCACAGTGAATCGAAGCTTCCCAGCTGTTCGGCAGTGAATAAATTGGCCACAAAGTACGATGTACGGACTTGCGCATGCATGCATTTGTCTGTCCTGCATAGACGAGAAATAAAAAAAGGGCGGTCTTGAACTCGCGAAGTTCACTTCAGGAGAGCAAGGCGGCGAATCACTTGAGCTTCAGGAGCTCATGGCAAGCTTCGTCTCGAAACATCGTATCTCGTATTTACATGCTGATCAACTACGTGCCTCTACAGCAAGTGGTGGCCTGAGGCCTAGGTATTCAACAACGGTTTGGCACCACCGTCTGTCAGCCCCAACGCCGCAGCGTCCTTGACGCCTCCGAGCGAATATTGACAGTCAAAGACTGACTGTCTGACCAAGGTTTCCTGCCGAAGTAGACGGCATACAAGCAAGGTGACCCGAAACGCCTAACCAATCCGTAACTTCACAAATCCCGCATGTCTTGCGCTGCTCAATCTTCCACCAGCTCGCCCTCGTCCTCTGAAAGCCTTGCCCGTTTCTCGGCTCTTTCGGCCTCAGCACTAGAGTCAATTTCGGCATCCTTTCTCTTGGACGGAGATCTCGGGGCATAATCGCTCCCATCAGGTCCTGGTTGGGATCCCGGCTCAAAGGCTCGGTCCCTCGCTTCGGGCCCCTTGTCGGTGCCTCCGTTTGTTCTCGGAATTGGGCTGCGGCTGGCCCGATCGATGTCTACTGGTGTTCCACCTGTGGATGAAAGTGTTTCGGGCTGACTTAGTAGCGTGTCGGCTCGCCGCCTCGTGTTCTCCAAGTCGAACGCAGGCGATGGCAGCGACGGATTCTGCTTTCTAAGCGGATTCTCCGTGTAAAACTGTCGCATCACCTCAATGGCCTTTGTACAGCGTTCCTCGTCTCCATTCAAAAACCTCCACCACGAGTCCCCGTCGATGTCGTCAATTTGCTGGTTTGTGTGGACGCTGGCAAAGAAAATGGAACTGATGGCGACATCTCGAGCCTCGATGAGCAACGGCAGCGCGGTCACGCAAGCATCGTTGCAGAACGCCCAAGCCGACTGCCTCAGATGCTTGTTGTGTACAATGCCCAACTGTCCGAGGAGTTCGAAGAGATGTCGGTAGGGGTTGTCGACCATGAGGTCAAATGTAAGTTGCTCCAGCATGGTCTCCTCGTAGGTGAGGATGCTGTCTCTCCATCGCCAGTACTCCTTGCTCTGTTCATCGATGATGAGCTTGGCATTCTTCTGAGCAACCTTGGCGACGGCAACGATGATATCCTTGGTCTTCCTGCAATTCTCCTCGACTTTGTTCGCGAGGAAGAGCGCGGTGGCGGCGATGTTCTGTCAAGAGGCAAAGGGTCAGCAGTGCTCTCAGTGCTCTCAGAATGCAGAAATTGCGCAGGCGCCTAGGGCTCGAAGTCCCGATAACCAGGGGAAATGGCCGACAGACTCACATAGTGATGTATACCGCCCTTCTCTTGCACCATGCTACAGCGCATGTAGAATCGGTGGAAGAACACTCCGGCCACCCACAGAGTAATCTGCGGCAGGTCCAGCATGACGCCGGCCTGGTAAATGAAGTTGACGCCCTTGGCTCTCCGCAGCCTCTCCTCCTCCGGCGCGATGCCATCGACGATGCTCGGAGTGCTGTGTACTTCGTCCGCCGTAAAGTACCACTGGCTCACAGTGGCCATGGGAGACTGTTTCCCGGATTGCGCTGGTGACTGCTGGGTGGAGAGGGCATTCGGTCGCGGGGGTGACGTCCGCGTGCTGTGCTGGGGAGGAGTCGGAGCTGCTGGCGGCACGTCGCGCCGACGAGGAGGGGATCGCGACGGTCGTTCGTGGCGGGAGCCTCCGGGGAGACTGGGCGGTTGATAGCCTTCGCGAGGAGGCCGGTAGCGGTCGATGCTCGCCATTTCCGGCCAAGTTTATGTCTGGTTGGCAATCGGCAGGGTGATGCGACCGTGCCGGTAAATCATGGAGGGAATTCTGCCCCAAAGATGTTTGCCGAAGAAAGAAACAAATCAAGTGCTGATGTTGCTGGTGGTGGCGGCTTGGAGACAAAGGGACGTCTCCAAGAAGGTTTGCTATCTAATCGCAGAGTCACCTGACCCGCTACAATACATAGCTGTTGGTTGGCTGGCCTGCGCATCCATCCTCAGCTGGATAATTACCAAAACCGGCATTCATGTTCAGTTTGGCGAACAAAAAATCAAACATTTAGATGGGTATCTCGCATTTAGTGTTCAGACATTGTAGTTTACATACAGACAGCCTTCGTCTATGTAGCTTAGAGGGCTTCGCCATCATTGCGGCCCCATAACTTCACCGTCCGGTCATGGCCGCCACTGACGATCCATCTGCCATCCCTGCTGTAATCCACACTAGCGACCGGTCCCGTATGGCCGCTCAGGGTTTGAATCAAAGTCCAGTCGTCAGCCGAGAAGACCTTGACATTCTTGTCAAAGCCGCTCGACACAAAGAAGGAGCCCGACTTTACAGGGACCCGTGCCCCCTTCTCGTCTGCACCAGGCGGCGTCCCGTCGACCGGGTCATCGAGGCCCTTGAACCATCGCACATCCGACACGGTGCTGCTGTGTGCTCCAATGCCTCCGACTCTCTGGACCTTTCGAACATCCCAACACTTGATCCATCCATCGGCAGATCCGGTCAACACGCGGTGGCCGTCGGAACCCCAGTCCAGGGCGTGTATGGGCTTGATGTGTCCATCTAGATGCCCATCCAGGATCATTACTGTCCGGCCGGATCTCAGGTCCCATATTCTGCCGATGCTGTCGAAGCCGGCGCTTGCGAGAAGAGATCCATCGGTGTTGAAGCTGACGGCGTAGACGCCCCGTGAGTGACCCTCTTGTAGGAGGAGCTCCGACGTAGTCTCCACGTCCCAGAGGCGCCATGAAGTATCTTCGGACGCGGAAGCGAGATATCTGCCAGAGGGATGGAATTCGACCCGGCAGACTCTTTGCGAGTGCCCCTGCAAGGTCGACAAGGGGGTATCTTGATTCAGGGACCAGAGCTGTACCAGGCCTTCGGCACCGCCAGACGCTAGGTTGAGCGAGTCTGGCGAAACGTTTCGCTCGGGCAACGTGGCGCCGGGGAACCAGGAAATGCCGCTGATGTTGTTGGTGTGGCCGCGGTAGGTCATCTTCTCCTTCAAGCTCGGCAGCTCGACCAGCTTGACTTGGCCGCCCCAGTTGCCCACGGCAACCAGCTCTCCATTTGGCGATATCCTCGTCATGCTGATGTGTCTCTCGCCAACCGTCTGACTCCCTTGTAGCTCAAAGGCCTGCAGCCTCTCCTTGATATTCTTCCGTGACTTGACCTGGGTTCTCAGCGGGATGGTCGCCTCTGCCCTTTGAAACGCCGTCCTCTGTTTCGCACGCGGCAGGGAGAATTGGGCGATGTTGATGCGAGCTTGAAGCAACTCGTTTCCTCCTCTCGAGTAGAACTCTTCTTCCTGCTCCTCGGCTCCCTCTTCCTCTGGAGCGTCCTCCATGGTGATGTCTCCATTCTCCAGCCCTGACATCTCGGCTTGTATGGTCATCAGCTCGCGCAAACGGTCGCGCCTCTCCGAAGGGCCCTCGCCGAAGAGCGTCACGGGCTCCCCCATCTCTCGCAGTTTGGCGCGGACGCGGCCATCGTCGGTGGGCACGGCGATGGTGGCGGCGAGGCGCTTGCGATTGAACTGGTTCAGGATGGCCGAGGCCTTCTGGGACGTGCCGCCGGCCGAGGCCATGGGCATATCGTAGTCGTGGTCATCGGGGAGATCCTCCAAGGCGACGCCCGTGGCGGGCTCGGCCTCCTCCACGTATGCTTGTCGAGACGGGTGAATCATCTTGATGAGGAGCAACCAGTGGTTGCGCCGCCGTCAACCGAGGCCCTCAGGCGCTGTACTTGGGACCAGGAAGCCTCTACCGCGTTTGCAGCGAGAAGAAAATGCAGCAAGGCGTGTGCGAGCCTTGGGAGCTGCGGTGCGGGTGGTTTTCGGAGCTGTGTCGCGCGTGATGTTGGTTTGGTGAATTTGGCAGGTGTCGCAGACAGTGAAGTTTGACCCAAAAATTGGTGGATGTTTGTAGTGGGGCGTCAGACCCCCACCGCCTGTCGTCGAACTCGAGCATCTTGTGCGGGAGCGAGATGCTTCTCAAACGCATATGGCTGCTCGAAGGCCGGAATGTCCCCCCTCTTTTCACATTGTATGATACTCTCAAGCACGCGAAAACCTCCCCGAGTGCGCCCCTTGGACGGAGCCTTTGGGGCCATGGCTTGCCAGTCTTTCTTCCGAAGCACGCGCCACACAATATTTGCACAAAGCACTTGACTACGAGTACTACAGAGCACCAGGTGCAACTGCATGGCACACGCAGCATAGGTAGTCTCTGACAAACTTAGACCACTCTGACGCGAGTCACACTGGCCGTCTTGTTGGCGTGACCTTGCATTAAAGGGACCCCAACAGCCCGCTTGTAGCTCTCCACTGACGAGAAGTGGCAGCTCTCTACGGACTGCTCCGTACACTGCCGCTCCTTTGTTTGCCACGCTGGAAAGAGCTGCGGTAAAGCTCGGACAGCCACTCTTGAGCGGAATAGGAAGCAGAACGCGAGTTGCATCGGCTGGTCGGTGCGATGCGAGGACGGCCTGGGCGGCGGCCCAAGACGGCAAGGCACCCGACCAAGACCCCAGGCTCCCCTGCTGGTGGCGGCGCCGCTGTCGAATCAGGGCCCGAGCAGCCTGCCATGCGCTGTAAGAAACCTGGAGCTGGGCAGCGATCCGCTGAGTCCGCCCCACGACAGCCGCTGCACATGGCGGGGATACAGCGCGCGGCAGCTAAAATGAGCTAAAAGGAGGCTCCAGCTGATGCGGTGGGCTGACTGGCCTTGCTGGCTTCAGGCGTGTGCATTTTTTCCCAATAAAAAGATTCTCGTTGGCTGTCGCGCCTCGCCCTCGCTCCCCTTCTCCCCTTTACACCGTCTGGTGAACATTGCATCCTACAGCCACAGCCGCCTCCAAACCCGCCAGCGCTACCCAATGCATATACACAAGCCCTCCCATATGAGAACCTCCTTCTTCAAGTACCAGATGCGTGTAGCCAGCCACTACGAGATCCAGCTTCCCTTCGAGTCCGAGCAGCGCGCAGATCCGGAGCGCCGCCGGGGCACAACTTGAGTGACCTGACTGCGCTGCACCGGGTCGCAGGGTGTTGGGAGAGGCGGACGCTGCAGTCTCGGCTCTACGATCGACGCCCCCCGGGAACCCACCGATACCACCCTTGCCGCCATGAGAAGCCCGGCACCCGCCGCGCTCACCACGGTGCGCGGCTTCCAAGTGACGCCCGTCACGTCGGGCGACGAGGACTCGGACCATGGAGCCCGCGAAACGCCACACCTCGCCGCTCGCCGCGGGCGCAATCCCATCGACGACGTCGTCAGCGCCAACTGCAGCCCGGTGCTCCGCGCGGTGCCGTCGCCGAGCGTCTCCGGCATCGCCAAGTTGCGGAAGCAGATGGACCCGCTGAGCCTGGACGGGTCGTCGCGCTCGAGCTCCGTGGTCCGCAACGGGTCCGGCATCCGAAGCGCCATGGACAGCCGCTCGCAGAGCCGCGACGGCGCACGCAGCGAGGCCGGGAGCGAGACCTCGGAGAACGGATCCACCAGTTATGAAGTCAGCCT
The DNA here is from genome assembly GCA_024340025.1 of Tolypocladium tundrense. Taxonomy (NCBI): domain Eukaryota; kingdom Fungi; phylum Ascomycota; class Sordariomycetes; order Hypocreales; family Ophiocordycipitaceae; genus Tolypocladium; species Tolypocladium tundrense. The sequence continues at coordinate 9,790 of JALHBX010000433.1, read as the reverse complement.
CGAGAACGATTTCGTCAGCGAGAGCGTGCGGGAGCGGTCCGTCTTCCTGGAGCGCCTCGAGGGCGGCCTGAACCCGAGGCGCAAGATGACGTCGGAGGAGTTCGAGCCGCTCCGATGCCTCGGCAAGGGCACCTACGGCACCGTCCTCTTGGTGAAGCAGCGCGCAAACGGCAGACTGTATGCGCAGAAGCAGTTCAAGAAGGCGTCGCTCGTCGTGCATAAGAAGCTGATTGAGCAGACCAAGACGGAGCGGCAGATACTCGAGTCTGTCAATAGGCACCCGTTCGTGGTCAAGCTGTTCTACGCCTTCCAGGACCACGAGAAGCTGTACCTGATCCTCGAGTACGGCCAGGGCGGGGAGCTCTTCACCCACCTGAACATGGAGAAGATGTTCTCGGAGACGGTCGCCGCCTTTTACATGGCGGAAATGCTGCTGGCCATCTCCCACCTCCACCACGACCTGGGCGTCGTGTACCGGGATCTCAAGCCGGAGAACTGCCTCCTCGACGCGGACGGCCACCTTCTCCTGACCGACTTTGGCCTCTCCAAGGTGGCGGTGGAGCAGTCAGAGAGCTGCAACTCGATCCTCGGCACCGTCGAGTACATGGCCCCCGAGGTGATCTTGGGCAAGAAGTACGGCAGGGCTGTTGACTGGTGGTCCTTTGGGGCGCTCGGATACGATCTGATGACGGGAAACCCGCCTTTCCGCGGTCAGAACCACGCCAAGATCCAGGACAACATCGTCAAGCAGAAGCTCATCCTGCCGTACTTCCTCAGCCCCGACGCCAAGGACCTGCTCACGCGCCTCTTGAGAAAGGACCCGAACAAGAGACTCGGGTCCGTGATGCCCAAGGACCTGCATACGCTCAAGAAGCACAGGTTCTTCCGCAAGATCGATTGGAAGAAGCTGGAAGCGCGCGAGCTCGAGCCGCCGATCCAGCCCATGATTACGGACCCGGAACTGGCCGAGAACTTTGCATCCGAGTTCACCGACCTGGCGATGAGCCCCTTGATCACGGCCAAGGACCCGTGGCCCGTCGGCGTGCCCAGCCACAAGGATGATGTGTTTGGGGGCTTCAGCTTCGTGGCATCGTCCAGCCTGCTGGAGAGCAACGCGTTCCCCCCGGCGAATGGGATCTGATGGTGCTCTTTGCCCTCTTTTCAGCGTGCGTGCAGCAGGGACACAGTGGCATGTTTTAGAATTAGAAAGTAATGACGGGAAGGACGAGACGCCTACACATTGGAGAAAAGGAGGACGGACGCCGCGGACGGCGGTATCTTGAGCTGGCATGCTCGTGCATTGGTTTCATCATGTGCAAGACTAGAGCGGAGGCAGAGTATTGACTCGATGGGAACGCTAGAAACAGGGCACAGTTGGGGTTTGTTTTCGGTAGACAGGTTATACAACGGAGCACACTGTTTGGATGAACATCTGGCGTGACGGCCCGTGGCACGGCGCCATGGGACAAGGAGGAGTCGCGCGGCAGCCACACGGCAAGGCGTCGAGTCAGCTCGAGTCAGCCTGTGCATGGCGGCTCAAAGGCGGCAACCCGGCAGCTAACAGCTCAGACGGTGACGCATTCCTTGTGAAGAACAGCTGGGTGCGCACCCTCCTTGGGCCGTTGGCTGCCAAGGTGCTTATTCATGGATGAGGCAGCATTGGCGGCACGCGAGGGCTTCTGGCATGACGTGAGGCGGAGGCAGCCCGCGGGATATCCGTGCCGACTGTCCTTCTATTGCCCGTCTGTTGTCGTGTCTCGATCAAGGCCATCGGCGATGTTGGCTCGGTAGAGGGTAGAGGAGCAGTCCCCTCTCTTGTTTGTACGCCGACCAGGGCTGGCGTTGAATCATCCAGCAGTGGGGGCGCAGCGCAGCCCACCGAGGCAACGATAGGTAGCCAAAGCAACACGGAGCAGCGAGTGGCGGCCAGGACAGCAACGAGACATGCTGAATGCAAACGAATAAGACCAGCAAAGCCAAGATCTGAGGTGAGGATTAGGTTTTCTGGGTCCTCGCAGGGATCGTCGTATTTCTCCGCACGACGGACCGGCATCCGATGATTGGGTGCTTTGTGCGGCACGGTTTCCAGAGCCTCCGGAAGGCAAGGGATTGGATGTCGTCGAAACACAGCCGAGGACAAACAACTCTCGAAGAGGACCTGGTGATGTCCGTTCCGCAGGGGCGAATCTGGGCCCCCGTGGTTGAGGCGTGCCGCGCGAGATGGAGATGCCCCGCGTCGGAGGGACTGAACGCCCGGCGGGTGAACGTACGGGCGTTGGTGGAGGGTGAGATCTCGCATCAGCGTCGCAGCGCGGGTCCGAATGGTCCAAGAGCCGGTCTGTCAGCGATGACAGCCCCCAGTTTCCAGGGCGAAGCTGCCTTGGCTCCATCTCCATCCCGCCGATGCGCTCCCGAGTCGGGCGAGATGCGCCGGCACCACGATCGGCTCGTCGCTGCCATCGCGGAATGCTCGACGTCCCCCGTGTCTCGATCCGGAGCGCGCTGCTAGCGGGACAGAGAGGAGCGGCAGCTCTGGAATTAGCAACAGAGCAGAGGCACGTCCGATGACGTCGACGAAAGCTTGGCCGGCCCTTCGCAGACATCCCCGGCGTCTCGTCCTCCATCCCATGCGACGCCATGGCTGATGCTCCCCCGGAAGCGCCTCCATCCGAAACGCACGCCACTCGAGCCAATCACCCACGGCGCAAATTAGCAATTGTCATGTCTCGGTACGGAGCGGCAGCTGCTCTTATCGGCGTGCTGCAGCGCTGGGCACGCCCGCCTCCATGATTCCATGCCAGGCCTGGGCGCATCGAGACGGCTAGCACGAGCATGACTGCCGCTCCGCACGAGGTGATATCGTCCTGGAGCTTGCTGCCCGTCTGGGAGGCCACCTCGAACGGGAGCGCCTCACCACACGCCGCGGATCTTTTCAACGCGCCGTGTCTTTTTATATCTCTGCTGCGGTGCACCCCTCTGATGCACACCTCCCTGTGGCCGCACCATATCCGCATCACGTCCCGTGCGCTGCTCGTTCCTGTTGTTGGTATAAATCCACACACGCCTCCTTGCTCCTCGGCTGCTCCTCCGCGGTATCGACGACACGGTTCACTCGCTCGCAGAGCCGCCACATACAATGAGGCTGACCGCAAAGACGGCCATCGCGGCCGCCATCGTTACCAGTACGTCCACGCTGCCCACGCCTGCCCGTCTCGTGGCCCAATCTGCTGACACCTCTCCTCGCTCCAGATGCCGCCCAAGTCTCCGGCGCGACATCCTTGTACTGCCCCGCGTCCCGGGTCTGCTTCCAATGGGGGGTCCCTGAAGCGGCCGCCAGCTCGGGCTCGGGCAACGTCTACTTCCAGCTCAAGGCCCCGACCACGTTCGAGTGGGTTGGTCTTGGGATAGGCACCCAGATGCGCGGCGCCGACATGTTCGTCATGTACGCGAGCGGCAACGACAATGTGACGCTCAGCACGCGACGGGGCGCCGGGCACGTCATGCCGCAGTTCGTGCAGAGGAGCGACGTCGAGCTCCTCGCGGGGTCGGGCATCAGCGACGGCCAGATGACGGCCAACGTCCGGTGCGGTGCATGCACCGAGCTCAACCTCGCCGGCTCGACGGGCTGGTTAGCCGCCTGGCTCGAGGGCAGTCCCCTGAACTCGGAGAGCACATCGGCAACCATATCCTTCCACGAGGCCTTCAACCTCTTCTCGGTAGACCTGAAGAAAGCGGCCATCAGCTCTGACGCGAACCCCTTCTTGACAGCCCAAGGCAACAACACCGGTGGCGGCGGGAATGGGAATGGAAGTGGAAGTGGAGATGGGGTGACGGACAACGGCAGCGATGTCAGCCAGACGCTGGCCTACGCGCACGGCATCCTCATGACCCTCGTCTTCGTCGTTGGATACCCCATCGGCTCCATAATGATGCCTCTGATCGGCAACTGGATCATACACGCCAGCTGGCAGATGCTCGTCTTTCTCGGCATGTGGGCAGGCTTCGGTATTGGCTATGTCATTGCTAATCGTGCTGGCTGGGTGAGTACCCGCGCCTCAAGATGCGCCGGCATCCGCATTCCTGCTGACCATGTCTCTCTAGTTCTTCACGAACTCGCATACCCAACTGGGCGTCTTCGTTGTTGCGCTGATGGGCTTGCAGCCCGTCTTCGGATGGCTGCATCACAGGTACTATCTCAAGCACCGGGGGCGTGGCATCATCAGCTATGTTCACATCTGGTACGGCCGCGCGCTCATCATCATCGGCATCGTCAACGGTGGCCTGGGCCTGCAGCTTGCGGGAACCCCTCGGCACTTCTGCATTGCATACATTGTCGTGGCCGCTGTATTTGCTTTGATATATGTCTCTGCATTCGTCTTTGGCCTGTTCAGGAGCAGGCGGAGCCGTGTGGGCGATGCCTCTGCAGGCATGCGGGGCCGATCCGGGGCAAAGGAGCGGGAGGTTTCTGCTTAGGGACAGCGTGCAAACGGAACATGAACAGGAAAAGGATAAAAGTCCTCGGTGGGCTTGGTGTTTTTCGGCTAGGGTTGAAGGAGCCTGCATACATCAACATACACGCCGCATAGACTGAGAATGTCGGTGGACCGCTCGGACTGGAGTGCAAGATTGTGCTGCATTTGGAGTACTCATAAAGCATGTAAATCATGAGTCAGCCAATGGAGAATACACACAGTCAAAGGAGTGTCGGCACATATTCACAAAAAATCAAAACTGCAGACTGCTGAATCAGACGAGAGCGGACATGTCTGGAGACATTGTCACACCACGCGGCGTTGCTCACCCTCCGCCCCCCTGACACATGCCCTCGCATCGTCATTGTGAAGCCACTCAGTCTTCAGGCAGCAAGGAAAGCGCGTGCTCAGTCGCCATCTGGCCAAATAAATCGTGAGAATCAGCGGACACTTGAGCCGCTGCACCGTGCCAGTTGCATCGAGCGATGTACTCGGCTGGGGTGCCAAGGGTGATTGTCCCGTGTTATTCGCGACTGCGGGTCACGTGCACGAAAACCGCGGTTGAAGGGGGTGGATCCTGAGGCAGAAACTCCCGTCTAGCCGGGGAGACGACATCACGATTTTCACAAAACCCTCAGTTCCATCCCCCCCATCCCCATTGAGCCACGCCCAGCCATTCAAAATGCTCAGCCAACTGTCCAGGGCCTCGGTGAGTCCTCCTCCCACAGTTTCCGCCGCCGCCTGTCGCCGCGCCGGCGGTGGCATGCAGGGCAACGTCTTGCTGACTGTCTTTATAGCGCGCCAGCTCGGCCGTCGCCGCCGTCGCTCGGTCTGCGAGACGAAACGTCCAGGTCAGGAGCTTCATCGCTCCCACCGTGTCCCGGCGAGGTAAGAGTCCGCTCTCCTTGTTGTTTTCCATGCGGTCGACTCGTCGATTCGAACGCCGTGCCTCGACGTGATGCGGCCGTGCTTCTCCGCTCGCCGGCGTTGCTATAGCCGAACCCGTCTCTCCACCCGCCTCCCGATTTCCGACGTCGCCGCCATCGCAACAGCGACAACGACACGGCCCGAGCATCAATCCGACGAATGCCCTCGCGACGTCTCCGACGATGACCGCACTTTCAGCCAGTGACGTACCCGATGCTAACATAGCTTCTCTTCTGCAGCCGACTTCGTCCAGGAGCTCTATCTCAAGGAGCTCAAGGCCTACAAGATGCCTCCCGTCAAGGAGTCCGATGCCGAGGGCCAGGTCCAGAACTTCGCCATGCCCAAGACGCCCGCCTCCCCCGAGGAGACCGACCTCGCCGGCAGCCTGCAGGAGTACGAGACCATGGCCGTCGAGATCGAGGGCCAGGACGCCGCCGCCCAGACCAACCAGGGTGCCGCTGCCCTCCCCGACTGGCTCGAGGCCGAGGAGGAGGAGCCCCACGGCCACTAAATCATATTCCGTTTGTACGGAGACGAGAAGGCGACGAACGCAGGCGGGGCGGAACGCGGGGGGGTGCCGGGGAAGAAGAGAGTCGGAGATGGGCTGCATTGACTCGAGAGAGCGTGCTAGCGTCTAGACGAGCACAGGTCATTGATGGAGTCGATAATCCTGTTGTACATTTTCCTCCAAGCAGCCTCAATTGAGTGTAGGACTTCATCATTGCGAATGCGAAAACGAAATTGAAAATCAAACCTGCCGCTCTGCACGTATGTGGTGCTCTTTCTTTATACTAATAATCACATATGTATGAAGGTCGATTCACGACGACAGGAGCTGTCACTCAAGCACGACTGCACGAACAGTACTCACGTGCCAGGGGCTGCCGAATACATTGCTCACTCTCCAAAACTTTTTGATTGTTCCTTGTTTCTGCTTTCCAGTGACTAGCTAGGCGCCGTGCCTGCAGCTGTAGTATGTCCACGCAGCCACTCACATGGCCTGACACCGCCAAAGTGGTCTCGCCACAAGTTCCCTCGCACCCACCACCCCAACTCATGATGAATGATGCTGTACAGTGTGTGTGTGTGTGTGTGTGTGTGTGCAAGACCCCCTCGATTAGCTCGAGACCGTTCGGCTCGGTACCAACAAATTATGCAACAGGCGACTTCGGGCGCAAAACAAATGGCAACAACTGAGGACTCGTTCCCTGTCGTTTCTTGAATTCTTTGGACTTTGCAAGCAGCCTGGGACTTAACAGTCTTGGGCCGAGGGCCTGTTCAAATAGTCCTCCTTGCAACCGGAACGCCAAATATCCTCCTGCTCCGCTACCCTTTCGACAATGCAATGCAAAACCAGCCGCCCCTCCCTTAATGCAGTCATACCGTAATTAGATTTTCATGCCATAGTCGTGAAAACGATGATGGGCCGCCACTCTTTTGCAACCGAGATGAGCATAGGTTTGGTCTGAAAACACCCGTCCTTCTGGATCAAACGTCAAAGTGTGAGCCGCCGACCATTTGTTCATCCGTGTGTGACGTCTTTACGATGCCGCTCATGCGATTGGCCCTGCGTGGGTCAATGTCGTCAAGATTGTCCCAGTCGTCGTCGTCGTGGTTCGCGTTTTGCGCGTCGTCCATGTCCTCGTCGTCTGTCCGGAAACGATCTCTCATGTGGTCATCGAGAGCACTCTCGTCGACAAAGGTGAAGCCCTGGAAGTTTGCCTGTACCGAAGGAGAAAGCGGCGTGGACGCTGCATAGCCCCGTGCCAGTGCTGCAGCACGCTCATTCAGCGACCCATTTTGCTCGAGGGCGTTGGTGAACTCGGGGTCGAAATAAGACACATCGGTCTCGGACTTCAACTGTGGCTTGAAAGGAGGCGTGATGAGCTTCTTGGCGAGGATGTCCCAGTCGATGTCGGCAAAGAATGGATGCTGTTTGAGCTCCTCGGCGTCGTCCGTCGCCCCGAGCCGGTGCTTGGGATTTCTGTTAAGCAATCCCTTGACGAAGTTGCGGCCCTCCTGCGAAAGCGTGTCGCGAGGGAACCGAACCTTGCCGAAAGCAATATTCTTGTACATCTGCTGTGTATCTTCTGCGTAAAATGGGCTCCAGCCGCAGCACATTTCAAACACCAGGACGCCCAGTGACCAGAAGTCGACCATTTTCGTGTAGCCGGACTCGTCCAACAAGACTTCAGGCGCAAGGTACTCCGTCGTGCCGCAGAATGTGTTGGTGGTGTCGTTCTTGGTCAGGTTCGCCTTGGACAGCCCAAAGTCGCACAGCGCAATGTGGCCGTTGGCGTCTAGAAGGATATTTTCAGGCTTGAGGTCGCGATAGACGATGTCGCTGTTGTGCAGATGCTGAATGGCCAAGATCAACTCGGCAATGTAGAACTTGGCTCGCCTCTCGTCGAACCGGCCCTCCTTCTGCAGATGCCAGAACAGCTCTCCGCCAGACATGTAATCCGTTACCAGGTACAGCTCGGACGGTGTCTGGAACGAGAATTTGAGGCCGACGATGAATGGAGAGTCGGACATGGCCGTTCGCACGAGGATATTCCGCTCCCCCACGGTGTGCGCCACCTCCTTCTTCTGGACGATAACCTTCTTCTGCAGCACCTTCATGGCGTATATGCGTCGCGTATCTCTCTTTCGGACCTGGTAGACTTGGCCAAACGTCCCTTTGCCAATGAGCTTGAGGATTTCGAAATCGCTAGGTCCGAAGTGCTTTTTCTCCGTCTGCTGGTAGGAGGCTTCAACGTATATCTCGCCCGTGGGGGCGTTTTCGGCAACGGTGTCCGCATGGCCTTTGAGGGCAAACCACCCCCTCACAAGACCATCGTGGTCTCTCGTGGCTTGAAAGTCGACCTGTCCCAGGAACTCTTCGCCTGTGGCCGAATGATCGTACACGGAAACATCCACCAGCATATCCGAGTCAACGACATCGCTATCCAATGTTAGCTCATGTTCCGTCAAGGGCATGCAAGCTTCGGCTGCCATACAAAACCGCTTCGGCGTCCCACTTCGGGTTCGAGGAGGGGGCGCGAGATGTCCGGTTTCGGAAGGTGTTGTAGTCGGTGATGCTGGTGTTGCTGCTCTGCCGGCTTCGCATGGGAATGGCCACTGGACGGCCAGAGTCACTCCCCTGTCGCTGTATCGGGATGCCGCCAATGCCAATGCCGCCAAAGGCGGACGTCGGCGCATTCAGGCTGTCGTCCTCCTCTGCATGTCTAGGGCCCGCGGAAATGAGCTCGCTCCGTTGAAACACCACAACAACGTACGGGTCGCGGCATTTGCGCAGCCCTCGTGCTTCGGCGATCTTGATAGTCAACTTTCCCTTTGGCGCCGGGGCTTGAGCACCGGCAGGGGCAGAGGTTCGTGGCGTCTGCGTCCCACTAGTATCTGCCCCATCGTTGCTCGTTCGTCCAGGTGTGTCCTTTCCGTCTGATTGCGATGAGTGCGCAGCAGACAGTGCTCTCGTGGGAGTAGGTGGACCGCTCTTGAATATCACACCACGAGTTAGCCCTTTGAGTCCCTCAAGCGAATACCACTTGCTAGACGTGGCAGCCAGGGTCGAGTCTGAAGGTGGATGTTTGGATGGGGATTGTTCTTGATGTTGGGGCGAGGCAGGACGGTTACCACCTTGGGCGGTGGCCGTCTCCGCTTCAGAACAGGTGTCAGGGGTCAGAGAATGGGTAGTGGCAGAGTCTGGCCGACTACTCTGCTCCAGTGACAGTTTGGCTGAGCAAGAAGCGGTTGAGACGGCCGCACGCGCCGCTCCGCTCGACAAGCTCGAGTCTTGTGTCATGGAGCCCCCAGAGGATGATGGTTGTGAAGCGGGAGGGGTTGGATAGGGATGAGAAGGTGGATGTGCTTGCTGGGCAGCTTTGGGACCGAGGCCAACGCTGTCGAGCTGCAGGGGAGAGCGGGTATCAAGAGATGTCCCGCTGCAACGCAAAGAGCTCTCGACAAAACCCTGCGATTGCCGCACCTTGGATGAAGCGGCCTGGCTCTGCCGGGTGCGCTCGTGATCCAGGGGCATGGCACTCTCAGGTCGCGGAAAGACAGACGAGTACGGTTCGCTCGCAGAAGGGTCTTGACGAACCTGGCCGAAGTAGCTCATGATTCCGGGCAGGCGTTTGTCCTGGAGGTCAGGCTGGGGGGTCGCGACGCCGGAGCGCGGCGTGTCAGTGCCGATGTGGTCCACGCCATCCTCGTCGGTTGCAGCGGTTCTGGTGGATCGGTCAACACCTTGCATCGTTGCGGCGGCAGGCAACAGACTGCGGAAGGGAGAAGGAAAAATGCCAAAAAAAAAAAATTTGTGCAGCTATGATGGCGGGGGAGGAGGTCAGAGTCCTGTGAATGGACTAGTTCATGGCGATTTGCCAAGAGAG
>JALHBX010000432.1:0-31795 GCA_024340025.1 Tolypocladium tundrense | reverse complement strand
GGTGGGGGGGGGGGGGGGCTTTGCGAGGTCTGTCACATTCACAGCCAGCGACAGAAGGCGCGAGACAGGCGAATTGCGAGTGGGTGAAGATTCCCGGGAAACTGGTTCGGCCGCCGAGGCGTACGAGTATCATTTCCAGCGTGCACACGAGCCAACAGTTGGGGGCACGTTCTCCAATTTTTTACGGGGCGGTGTGATGGAATAGACAAGGAGCAAGAGTGGGAAGCAAGCGAGATGGACAGAGGAGCAAAAGAGGGAAGAGGGGGAGGTGATGATGTGCGGCATGAGAGAGAGGGGCCCTGAAACATGAGCCAAAAAGGAGCGAGGGGATCGACCTCGAAGGTGCGACTCTATGTCGTAGCAGCGGTGCTGGGGCCGCCAGCGGCCGAGTCATATTTACGGACTACAAGAGTCGAGGTTTTAATGAAGGGCTGTAGTCCGTATACGATGACATGCCCACCTTCACCTAGGCTGGATGGAAGTGGAAGTGGAATTTGCCGTTGGCAGCGCCACGCCAGACAAATACGTACGAGTACGAGTAGTTGAGCCAGCCAGGGGGAAATAGTTCTGTCCAGAGGGCGTAAGCAAGACATAGTAATACAGCGATAGGTTGCGGTCCCCGCTCAGATCTACTACAGCTAGTCCGTAGTAGGGGTGGGCAAAGAGGAAAGTGGAACGATAGCAAGGATGGGGGGAAATATGCCCAGCTTACTCGTATGCTAAGCACCAAAGTGTCCAGGTTCAGGTATTTTCCTGTCGTGGTGTTTGTCGCCGTCGTCGGAAGGGGGCGTGGGAGTAAAAGCAAAAGTGTACGAAGTACGAGTATTATGTATCATGTATACATATGCACCATCGTGTTTGTGATAAAGCAGCCGGCGGATGACCAGCCATATGTGGGTGGGTGGAGGGGAAGGGAAGAATTGCATTGGCGGCGTTTAATGGGCTCCTTATACGGATAAATGGTGGTATACTACTCGTAGTCCGTACCCGAGTACTTCGTACACACGTTACATGTCCAAGCAGCACCATGGGGGATGGCGAGGGGGAGATTTCGTCCGTTTGATGGCGGTGGAGTTTGGATCAATAATTCCTACCCTGGCCGTCAGTCTCCCACACGTACCTCGCATACTGCCAACAAGGCACGGCGAGTCTTCATATGCATCTTCACTCTCGGCCGGCGGAGATGCACGTTCAGGCAAGACAGTCGGAAACGAGAAGCGAGATGAGCAGGGGAGGGAAAGTGATAGCCCGTGCTGGCGGGCGCATAGTCGACAGCACGTGAGTGAGCTAACTGCTTTCGAGGCAGAATCGCACCCCCCCTTGTTCAAGTCACCTAATAATAATAGGCTGGGTAACTATCATCTGCCGTGCAGGGGGCCCGTGGGACGTGGCTCCTGACAAGATAGGTAGGCAAACTTATTACCACACGGGAAATAAAGTGCGATGGGAATCGACACGGATGACGGTTGCATGATGGTCGGGTTTGCACTTCGCAGCTAGGAAGGTACTTATCGGGCACCACCGGTGCTAGACGCCATGGGCTGTCATTTAGATGCCACAGGTATCGCTCAGGTACCTTTGCAAGGTTTCGTCTAGTTTCCCTCCGAGGAAAAGGAAGGGCAGGTTAGAGCGAGCAAATTCCTTCCGTCACAAGCCAAGACATTGTAATACACTTACTTTCTGTCTACTCGTACGTCTTATTTCACCCTCGTCGCTTTTCCTCCCGCCCACCTCTTCATTCAGCCGCTTCTACCCATCAGAACCTCTTCTCTCTTCTCCTTATCCCACAGCCTGGGCGTGTTTGTCCACCGACAAGTCGGCGCTCTCTGTTCATCTGCCTCGCGCCGGCTTTTCCTTTCTTCCTTCCACGCACTCCGTACCCTCGTGCACTGTGTTGCTCCCCGCCAGCACAGACACGCCATCGTTGATTGCACTGCTCGCCCCAGGTCGCTTTCACGGCGCTGCTGTCTACCTGCGACACGCCCCGGTGGCTGAATCATATCCTTTCTCCTCCGGTTTCCTACCCCAACTGTGCCCTGCGGCCCTGTGGATAGGATAAACAAGGAGCAGTGCATACCTCCGAGGCATCTGCAGGCCGAAGAGTCGAACTGGGCCTGCGCCTGATTTCCTGCCTATCTCTTGTGGCAACTTCTTGTCGCGCCCGTCCGCTCCAAGGATTCCCCGCGACCTCCCCCATGGGTCAATCTTCCCAGAAACCCTACCACAATCTCGCCTGCCTTTCTTGGCCCTCGCAGAGACCGCCTCACCAACCTCAGGCGTCCAAGGCCGTCTTTCAATCCTGAGTCGCAGGCAGGGTACCCACGATATTAATCGCATCTCGGCTGTGTTCAGCCAAACTGCTTCGCATTGACACAAGGTAAAGAGACAAAACACAAGCGAGGTACACTCCTTCACACCGCGGGATGGATGAAGAGGCCGCCTGGAGTGCCCTCCCGGCAGAGGAGCAGCGCTCAGTGTGGAACGACACGGAGAACAACTTTTGGTCGGGCTTCGAGCTGGAGCAAGATGGCCTGCGGGCTGCTGCCGAGCATGACTATCAAAAAGCGACATTGGAGGTCAAGGTTGAGATGGGAACCCTTACAGGAAAGCGTACGCAGCTTGCCGAGACACGAGAGCGACTGTCCAGGGAGTTGACCAAGGTCGAAGAGGAGCTGGCCCGTGTTGCAGAGGCTTGCGACGAGAACGCCACAAAGCTCATAAATATGGAGCAGGATTACCGGAAGCGTGAGCAAGAGAGGCTTGAGAAGAGTGAGCAGGTCATCAAGACCATGGATAACTTCTTTCGCATGAAGCGCGGAGAAGACTCTGACGCCGAGCTGGAGCGACATCGACGACGTGGCCGCGAGACTGCTGCCAGCATCACACGACCGCGACAAGACGAGCCCCTCCACCAGGACGACACTCCGACGGGGGAGGTGCATTTAACTAATGGACAAACAACGTCAACCGCCACTGCCACCGCCGCTGCCGCCGCCACCGCCGCTGCCGCTGCTGCCACTGCACCCGCCGCCGTGCAGGAAGAGCCAGCAGAGGTGCTCGTCAACGTGACTGATGCGGACGGCAATGTCATCGGGCCCGTTGAGATGATCGAGCCATGGAACATGTGGGTCAAAGAGATCCTGCACGTGCCCATCAAGCGACAAGTCAAGATCCGCCGCGGAAGAAAGTTCGGCCAGGAGCATCTGGCCACCATCTACGACCGTTCGGAAGGCAAGGGCGTCAAGTGGCTGTCTTGCATGATCCAGGCAACAGGAGAGATCCAGCCGCGGCGATGCTACTCGTGTGACAAGAACCAAGGAGCCTTTGACGACTGCATCATCCTCGGCGGGCCTTCTTTCCAGAAGTGTGGCAACTGTGAATGGAATCGGCAAGGCTGTCACATGCCGTTGGTGAGCAAGTCTGGCAACGCTGGGTCGCCGCAAAAGGGGGGGGCGTTCAAGAAGCATCTCGACCAACAGGACCAGTCCGAGCAGGCCACAGAGACCGCAGAAGCCTCAGAGGCTGCAGCTCTGAAGGCTCGGAGAGATGAAGCGGTGCAGGAGGCACTCGCCAAAGCAGCTGGATTTGTCCCAGTGGCGATGACGCCCGCTCCGGCCATGAGAGAGACCGAAGAGGCGGACTCGGCTTCGCCTCTGCAAAAGAGCCCCATCGTCCAGGAGCCCGTGCAGATGCCCACGCCGCAGGAACCCAAGGAGCATGCCTTTGTCGGCTCTACACCCACTGCCAATTCGGGATTCAAACCCGCCTATGGGTTCGCTTCAGCAAACGGATTTCCTCCGGCCAATGGGTTCACTCCAGCCAACGTACGCAGCCGGGCCACGTCTCGAGATATTCCAACACCTTCAGTCGTGTCCGCCGAAAACTCGCCTCGGATTACGCCGCCTCCGGGCACTGATTCATTGGAAGAAATCACCCGCGACAGCCTCATCCTGAGGCATAATGGCACGGTCTATACATATCCGGAGATTGTCGAGGGTGTCCCACTGGCCAAGATCGACCAGGACCATCCCTACTGGGAGCTTGGGTGGCCGTCAATCCAGTCCTTGGTCGAGCCTCAGTTGGCGTCGTGGCGGGAGAAGAATAACGCTGCGTTGGAGGCCCAGGCGAAAGGTGATAAGAGCTCTGCCAAGTTCCAGACTGGACGGCAGGTCAACCGTGGCGCCAAGATTCTCGAGTTCCTAGACAAGGGCGAGATCAGCCCCTACCAGCTTTTGTCAAAGAAGTACACACACACAGGAAAGGGCGCGATCACTTCGTACGACACACTTTTCCGGCTGTGCGAGTCTCTTTCTGAGCTGGGCAAGTTCAAACTCGACGTCACACCCGTCGAATGGCTTCGTCATCGCCTGCACGAGATCATGCTGGAAAAGGGGCTGAACTTCAACGTCGCCAAGACCATCCACGACTTTTACCATGACCCAAAGCTCTCAGCGCTGCGAATCAAGAATGGCTTCAAGAGCATCGGCCGGCCGTCCGGATATAAACCTGGCCAGAGCGGTGGCACCCCCCAGAGTTCCTCGAAAAAGCGCAAGGGCAGGCACTCGCAGACTGGCACGCCGCGCGATACCCCGTCTGCTGCCCCCTCGCCGCCTGCCGTGGAGGAAGTCGAACAGTCGCCGGCACCAACGCAGGGAACACCTGCTCCGCCTGAGACTCCGCTTGACACCTACCCAAGCAAGCGCCCTAGGCTCGTCTCGCCAGCTCTATGGACTAATCATTTCGAATCTCAAAGTGCTGATCATTCCGATACGGACTCTTGGTGCGGAGCCACCCTGACGAAGGAAGACTGGCGCATCTATCAGGTCAAGACGCGGCTGTTCACGAGCTCCGTCCGGGTCAGTCAGTATTGGAACTGGAAGGAGAATGGGCGTCTGTTTGAGCACCAAGTTCTGAAAGACGACAATCCAATAACATGGGGTGTACACCGAGAGCCGATCGACTTCAATGTCCGCTTGGATGACATTGTCGAGGTGAGATGGAATTTGGATGCGTTGCAGGTGCACCTGGTCATGAGTAGCTGGGGCACGGCGGTCGCCAAGCAGGACGGAATGCCCCGAGGAGATGTGATGGCGGCCTTCAAGCGGGAGCGAACCATTCGCCGGTTCCTGGGCTTCTGCCGGGAGCGGAGGCTCAGAACCGTCGAGGTGCCACAGTAAGTCCCTTGGCCCACCAAGCTTTGTGCTCGTACATTGCCTATTTTACTGACAACCAGGACAGAGAGGAAATAGTACGCAGCTGGGAAAAGATGCAGTCTGAGAAGCTGCCCGACACGGATGCAGAGGTCAGCGAGGCGCTGAGAGAATAGCTTTTCCGGCCTGAGTGAGCTCCTCCGATTCCTCCCGACTGACCGGCAACTTTGAGCTACTTCAACGCGTTTGGGTGATTGGGACACGGCAGACACGTTCCTGACGACAAATATGGCGCCGCGACATGGACTCGAAAGATGGCGTTCTGCTTCCTGGAGAGTTGCGTTGCGGATATCATCACTACGGAATACAGCCTCCCCGGTGTTGGGTGTATGCCGAGTGCCATTCGAGTCTTGGGATGACTAGACGTGTTGGGAACCACCCAATTCGCCGTACCACCGGCACTGCACAAGACGTACATCGCTCGCGTTATATTATACCCCTTTCCTTGCCCCATTTTCCTTTATATCTACCACACGCGGACTGTCACTTACGTTAATATCCCTGGCATCTTCGCTCTTCCCCTTTTCATCTTTGTCTATAATGTCCTTTTTCAAACTCATTCCTTTCTTTGGAGGAGAGTCAGTCTTGATGTGGCCACGGCTGCTTGTCGCGAATCACAGAGGTTTTTGCTAGATATCACGGACATGCGCAGGAGAGAATGCTCATTGTTCCCGGGCGTTTTACACCGCGGTGCACAAGCGCGAAGGACGGGAAAGATACCCTACTGGAGGACATCTGAGGTTGGGGAAGCGGCAAATCGGGTCGCACGATGTGGCGAGACCATGTCGTATTGGAGTCTTTTCAGCTTGTGATTTCGCACTTTCGTGCGTAAATAGACTAGCTGCCACGCGTCTCTTTTTGCTATGTTGTGTGATGCTTGTGATAACTCTCCTTTTCGTGAATCATTCATCGTCACAGCAGACCAGAAGGAAACTAAATTTGGCTCCTCCCATACAGCCTGTGTTCACGCACTATGAGAGCCTCCATCCTTAGTACTAACATTTGTGGACTGTCACCACCGACCCAACGATTGTAGTAGAACGTACCAAATCTCGTGGATGGAAAAGCTGCGAGCATATTGAGTGCGACAGAGAGCGGGGCGTCATGCACGACGACGATGACACTCTGGACCAGCAGGATCGTGTCCTTGACATCTACTTGGCGTGGGCATCGACCTTTTGAGGCTGGACCTGGATCGACTCATCGACCGAACACGGGCAAGCCGAGATGGTCGCTTCATCCATAAGAGATAGTAAATCCAGGTTTGCCTCATGATTATGTGGTTCTTCCATAGCGGAGCAAGGCGTGACGCTTTCTTCAAGGACGGCGTGCCAACAGACCAAGATGCGAGCTCTTTACAGAATCAGACACTGTGTCCGTGGCATCGGGGTATGACAACAGTAGCGAATTAGAGGATTTGGAACTGGAGGTACACGAAGAAGTGCTATAAGCCTGTCTGCTGGCAGTGTGTGCGTATGGATGGGGGATATGCCGCGATTGCAAAGTGGAAGCACACTTTGCAAGCGCATGAGACGGGTCGAAGAAATTTCATATTCGCATCCCACACGGCTTCAGGAACATACACATCATGAATACCCGAGTTGTACGCAGCTATGTCTCAGAGCCCTAAGTGCCATCCTGCAGGAAGAATGATAAGGTCGTTCTATAGCCAGAGTTGGTGCCGATTGCATTCGCGAAGAACATATGAGGATGAAGCCAGGGTCACTTGAGGACACATGCTTGGCAGGAACAGAAGTGTTCAAGCTAAGTGACTCCGTCTCGGGCCCAAGCCTCCAAAGGATGACGAGCGCCGCCGGATCACTTGGGCACGATCCGCCCTCGTCCTTGAGTCCCGGCCAATCTCCGTCCTTCGCCATAGGCTCTACCTCTCCCCTTACCCTGCCCACTCCGTTGCCAGGTAGGTGGGATGTCATGGTTCAATACACTGTCCGCTAAATATAAAGACATCAGTTTGAGAGGCTGGAACGTCAACTGGGCGACTCGCAGCGGAAGTGAGTCTGTCAGTCGAGGTCCGTCATTGCGTTAGTGCTCGGGCGTCTTCACCAAAGATGGCTGCGGTTGGAAACAGCGTCTCGTACCGTCGTTGTTACTGAAGGTTGGGTGGAGGGCAGGCGAGGGTCATAGAGCCGAGGCCAGGGTCATAGAGCCGAGGCCAGGGTTGCCATAGCGAGCATTGGATTGTTAATTCAACAAGAAAGAGGAGTCGACGGTCAAGGAGCTCGTTTAGTAGGTAAGGGGAAAGGGGAGTGGTTAACGCAGGTGGCAGCGACGCGACGCGCAGAACAGCTAATAGAGCAGAGACGTACTCGTCACGTCAATGGGATTACGCCTTAGCCTCAGGCAAAGGCCCGCGTGAGTGCTTGGCTCGCCTTGAACTTTGACGTATAGGTAGGTGGACAAGCCAGCTCCGGCGAAGCTCACCCGGCTCTGCTGAGTCGCGCGATTGGCTGTCACAAGAGGAAAACACGCATCTTCTTTATAATCCCGCTCGACGTGTGGTATAATATCTCCATCCTCTGTACATCCAGTCCATAAAAATTATAAGAAAATCCTTCTCGGGTTCCTCCTCTAACGCTTCCGCAGCGCCCTCCCACCCGCAACACCAACACTACCCGCGGGCGCAGCAGCAGACGACGAAGTCGCTGCATCAGTCTTGGCATCCGCGCTCCGGCCTATCATCCTTTTCACCAGAGCCGCCTTGTAGTCCAGGTTTTCCTGCGGATCCCGGTAGTCGAGCTGCGTCCCTGGCGGCGGCTGCGCATCCTCCGCGTCCTCGTCCTCGCCGCCCGCGACCGCCGCCCTCAGCCTCGTCCCGCTGCCGTCAACGCTGGCCGCACTGCTGGCGTTAGAGACGTTGCTGATTGCACGCCCGAGGATTTGGCGGCGGCGGGGACGAGGCGGCTGGGCCTGAGTGCGGGACTCGGGGCCGCCGTCAGGGTCAGTCCCGGAGAGGATGAGGCTGGTGAGCTTGGAGGAGAGGACCTGGCGCTCTGCGGCTTTGGCCTGCATCCTTGCTTCCTCCTCGGCCTTGCGAGCGTCTTGCCCTGCCTCGGCTTTTGTGGCGGCGTCTTTGAAGGTGTCAGGTGGAGGGGCGGAAGGGCCACGACTCGACATAGCCGGCTTTTCGACAACAGCCTTCGTGGATGGCTCAGATCTAGTCCGTTCAGGCGCAGCCGTGTGCTTAGGGGGCGAAGGCGACTTGTTAACGGATGCAGAAGACAGTTCGCTGAGGGGAGCATCAGAATCCTTGGCAAACGTGTCTGCGGGTTGGGTCCTGGCAGTCATAAAGTCCGCCGAGGTAGTTAAGTCCTCCTGGAGCACGGCGCGGCCAGGTTTCGTGGTCCCTTTTCTCCCCGGCGAGTCGCGATCAAAGCCAGTGGAATTGACACCTGCTCCAGCAGGTGGCCTTGAAGATATCGGCCTCACAGGAATCGTAGGCGTGGGTACTGTTGGCTTGGGCGGCGACGGCATTCTGGACGGCCTCTTCTCGACCAGCTGTGGTTGCTTGTTGGCAGCGTATTGCTTCCTGAGTTCTGGGAACACGAAGTTGGCCGCCGGGATGTTGACGCCTGTGGAGATGCACTCCCAGAGCCAGTCCGCTGCGACGATGGGCACATTCCATTCCAGGGCATATCGCAGCTTCTCCTTGCGCATCGCCTCGAGCGATTTGCACACCACCAGGCTTGTCGAGCGCCGAAACTCTTCCTCGAATTTGGCTCCCAGTTGGGTGACACTTCGCGCGACCTGGGTCAGCTCCAGCCCTGTGAACGCGGCGCTGCATATTGTGAGGCTGGAGAACCCTGGTATCGGAAACAGCGGGAATGGCCGGCCTAGGATATGTTCGCCGGGGTCGAAGAAGCGCTTGTTTTGAAGGCACCGCTCGATGTAGAACTCGGTCACGATGTGGACGTTGTCGTTTGGTATATGTGGGTGGGTGTCGGGTTGTGATGTTTGTGGAACGACCAGAAAGCGGCGAAAGGACTCTCCAAGCGCTGCAAGGGAGGTTGCGTCAAGAGACCTGGCGACCGAGCCACTCAGAGTAGCAATGGTTTCCTCCAGCACCTTGTGGCGGCGCTGGTTGAAGCCATGGATTGCAAAGACGCAGTTGGAGAACACGCCCTCATTCTCGAGTTGTTTGGCGAGCTGATCCTGATGTGGCACATCTTGGGTCGGGTCCTCCGCTGGCTGCTCCTGGGCAAATGAGTACTCTCTCGATGTCGCACGTCCCAATATGTCTCCCCAAAGATTGTTCCTTTGCCAGTTGAGCTTCATGCTTGCCGTCTTCCGCAGCTTCCTAGCCCCATGTTCAGGATCTTTCGCCGTTGCCGACCTTGACCTCTTGCCGAGTAACCTACGTTTGGGATCCTTCTTCACCCACGCGCCCATTCCCTGTGCATCCGCTGGTAACAATGGGTCGAACTTTGCTTCCTCCAAGATCATGCCGCGTTCTATGCTCTGGTCCAGCCAGGCCAGAGTCACCGTATAGACGTCCCAGGACTTGGCCGCTTGGAACTTCTTCCCCTCGGGTTTGCTGACGATGAGATGGGAGCACTTTCGAGTAAGGTCGCCGGTATATTCTCCGCCATTCGATGTGATTTTCTCGGCGATTTCGTCTCTCTGGTCCCCGAACCCGGTAAGGCATATCAGCAGTGGCTTTCGTGCGACAGGCTTGTCCCCCGGCGAGGCCGCCTCTGCGCCACACTTCTCCAACGGCTTCAGTTGATACTGCTTCTCTAGGCCCCTGAAGTCAATTTCCTCGTCGTTTCGCCATATTTCGGACACGGCCTCGATCCAAGCGGCGTCCATGGCCATGATATCCGGCCGCTCGCGGGCAACATGGCGATACTTGGGGGTATCATAGTCGCCGACAACCAGATGGGTCACGTCCGGGGTGAGGTCGTACTTGTGGACACCGCCCAGCTCGGCGACTTTGTTGTTGATGTCGGACTAGAGAGGAAAGACAGAAGTCAGCAGGTTCCGGTCATGGCAGAATGCACAGGGGCAGGGAGGGGAGCGTGGACGCACTCGCTGGTCTGGAGGGATGCTCGTGCAGCAGACGATGACGCCTCTGAATGGCGCAGACGGGTCTATAGAGAACCGCTCGTCATCTCCAGACGATGGCGAAGCCATGTTCGCACTACAGAGAAGGGCGGGGGGGGCGGACAACGGC
Organism: Tolypocladium tundrense; assembly: GCA_024340025.1. NCBI lineage: Eukaryota > Fungi > Ascomycota > Sordariomycetes > Hypocreales > Ophiocordycipitaceae > Tolypocladium > Tolypocladium tundrense. Next base: position 21,394 of record JALHBX010000432.1, on the reverse strand, counting down.
CGTCCTGTGCCTTGTCTGCAGAGGGAAGCTTTGATAATCGTATGGGCTTGGGTCGCGTCCAGCAACAACCTGTCCGTCGCGTGTACGAAGTAGCGGCAGGCAACTCGACGTCATGTGGGGCAATTGCAGGGAAGGCCGCTGTACTTGGCTCGCACTGTAGGTAGGTAGGTAGGTAAGGTACCTTAGTATTCGAACCGCCTGACAAGCTGTCTTTGCCACTGTACATGGCTCGCACTGTATTCGAACCGCCTGACGAGCTGTCTTTGCCGCTGTACATACCGGCTAGCTGGGTAGGAGCTGCGCCAAATGACAGTGCGCCAATAGTACCCCGCGATGGTCGACCTTGAGCTGTTGGTGCAGCAGGCTCGTCATTATTCACCACCACCACCGCCTGCATTCGCACATCCGCGGTCCAATTTCTTCCTGCATGGCATCACGGCATCAAAGCATGTACCCATAGCTACAGCTGCAGCATCGTCGTCAGACTACCAGAGCCGTAGGCACGATACCAAAGGGAGGTGCCCACCTCTCCCAGGCAGAGTTGCGACAGCCAACAGCCCCAGCCACGGCCATCTGCTGGGCCTGGACTAGTAATTCGCAACCCCACCATCGCAGCCTCGCGAGTCCAAGCTCCCCCACCATATCCTCTTCCTCTCTTCACCTCGGATATTCTTTGACTCGACGGCGGTCCTGGCCCTCTACTGTGCTTTCTGTAGCTGCGTCTGGCTTCTCCGTTCCTCGTCGGAATTCCCCTCGCACACGACGGGCCGCACCGGATCGCACCGAGCCTCTCCTGTGGCAGCTCCAGCTCGCACCCGCCCTCGCCCTCGCCCGCGATAGGCTTCAAACAGCTTCTCCTGCTGCACGAGAGTCATCGCCAGACCGTTTCCCGAGCCCCAAACTCGCGCTCGTCCACAGCGATGCCGCCCCCATCCGCGGCCCAGCAAAAGGTCCTGATTGCTCAGTTCGTCTCTCTGACGGGAGCTTCGGAGCGGCAAGCCACCAGGGTAAGTCATGCAAGGCGCAGCACGAGGACCGGATCTGAGATGTGCGTCTGCCTCCACCGCAACGTCTGTCGCCAGATTAGCCGTGCGAATGGCGATTCCCTTCAGCTGCCGTGTTCGTTTGTTAGGTGGCAGAGCTGATTCTTCCGGTCGGTGTAGTTCCTCAAGTCGAGTTCGTTCAAGATCAACGAGGCTGTCGATGCGTGAGTCTGCCACTTCTCCCTGCGCCCCTCACCGGCCCCTTGCCTGCTCGTCTTCTGCCCGCATCCTCGCACCAGCCACGGCTCGGGCGCTGCCGTCCCTTGGACTGCTATATCGCCACATCATCACATCGCATGCACACATCGCATGCAATCTGCCATCAGTGTGGGTTGCCTGTGGGGTCCCACTAACAGGCTCAGCCCGTCCCGTCTACACGCGACAAGAGTACGGCCGAGTGCCGCCGACGGCTCTGAAACATAACCTACTTGCGCCGCTGTCCCTCTGCTTCCCTGTCATGTTCACCAGCAGTCCATTTCGATGGGTGCTGCCGCAAGCCGCTCCCCCCCCCCTTTCGCTCCGTCCCAGCATCTCTAAGCCCAGAATTCCGCCACTGTTGCTTGAGCTCCCAGCCGTCTTCCTCCCAGACCAGCCGAGACCGGACACCGTCCACCCCCCTCTGCACTGGAATGATGGGCTGGAAGGGAGTCAAACGACATTTCCCATCGAAAGGCGTCCCATTTTGGTCTTCGTCCAAGAAGACACGGAACAAGGAAAGCATTGACGGTGCAACGGAGGAGCCGGTCAAGGACCACGATGAATGGTACAGACCTTCAATGGCGCAACCCATATGGTGGCCGAGTCGGCCATTATCGACTGCCGAGTGGTGGTCTGATTAGACGCGACGATGCATCTCACCGAGAGCTCGGCTTATAGCTGACGTTGGGTCGTGACAGGTACTACGCCCACGGGTTCGAATCCAAAGGGCCGTCAGCTTTAGAGACAAAGCTCGAAGGCCTATTCAGTTCATTAAGAGGTACCATACCGTGCCTACCTTCTTGTCTCCTTTATTGACATGCTCACCGGCATTATACAGATGACGCCAACGATGAAAAGGACAAGCTGGAGCTTGAATCCACCATGGACTACCTTGGCAACAAGCTGAAAATCAGCCTTGAGAATGCAGAGCTCTTTGTTGCCCTAGAGCTACTACAGGCCCCTAACGTTGGCGAAATCACCCGCAACGGCTTTGTCGACGGATGGAAGGAGACAGGGTAAGTTGCTTGCGTGTTCGCGGTGATATCGGTTGCACTCGGCAGTGGAAGGCTAATCCAGACTGCAGAGTCGGTGCAACACACCAGGAGCATGCTGCCCACATCCGAAAGCTCGTTTCATCCCTGTCGACAGACTCGGCCCTGTTCAAGGAGGTCTACCGACACGCGTTTGTTGCCGGGCGGGAGGGAGACCAGAAATCCCTAGCCCTCGAGAACGCCATGGTCTATTGGGGGATGCTGTTCACCTCCCCCGGTATGCCATGGAAGACCAAGAATCATGACTGGCTGGAACTGTGGAAGACGTTTCTCAACGAGAAGTGGACCCGATCTGTCAACAAGGACATGTGGAACATGACCCTCGAATTTGCCCTCAAGACCAAGTCAGATGAGACACTTTCTTTCTGGAGTGAGAATGGCGCGTGGCCAAGCGTCATCGATGACTTTGTAGAGTGGTGCCGCGAGCAGGGCATCGGCAAGTCGGAGTCGATGGATGTGGACGCGGACGCATGAGCTGAGCTTCGAACCAGATCGAGGTCGAAAGGCCGAGCCACTGTGAATAGACGATGGCCCCGTCGGAGATGGCTCAGCACCATCGGAGCTCATTCGGCCAGTGGCATCCTCATTGGTGCCAGAGGAAGAAACAGCCCATTGGGAAGAGACTCCATGGGGAGCATGAGTACTGCAGACATGACTTATGATAGATGTGTGACAGAAGGCAATAGCATATCACAATACAACGCGCCGCCAGCACTATGCAGCCACCAAGACGCGGGCCACCCAGCCTGCACCAAGAAATGGAATCTCAATAGATCTTAAGATAGGTAGATCCCAAGATGCCGCTTATTCCCCCTGGCAGCACGCCTTTTGTACAATATGCATCTTTGCGCGATGGCTGATCCATATGACGTATAAGCATACACTCAAGTCCTTCCTTGGGACGCCGTTCTGCCGTCTAATAATCATACACTGGTGTGTTCAACCCCATATTCTGATTCTCCCCTACGCCTCGCTCCCCTGCGTCCGCCACTTGGGCGCGCCGAATCTTGACAGCGTCTCGAGCTTGCCGTCGCCGAGCTTGACGTGGGCGGAGCGGATCATGCGGGGCTCGAGGCGGAGGGTGCTGCGGAGGTCGTGGTGGACTTTGGTCGAGGCGTCGTAGCGCATGACGAAGTAGTGGCCGTGGGTGTGCTTCATCTGGTGCACGGAGACGGGCTTGGGGAGGGAGAAGACGCCCCAGTTGGCGAGGCCGCGGACGACGCCGCCGTTTTTGAGGACGAGAGAGCCGACGGTCTGGGCGATCCTAGAGGAGCGGTTCTGTGAGCATGAGAGCCTTCGGACGAGAAGCGAGCAAGCGGCTATAGGGAGGCTGTCGGTAATCAACGGGGGGGTGATGAGGAACATACTCCTTCACCTCGGAGAGGTTGCCCGGCCGGACCTGTTCGAGGCATGTCAGTATTTGATCGCACAGGGGAGTAGCGAGACGAGAGGCCTCTGGGGGTGGCTTACAATCGCGATGAGTTCGTAGAGCATCTTGGCGACGACATCTACGCTGGGGAATGGGAGAGTGCCGACGTCGCGGATCCAAGCAGAGCTCGAGACGACGGCATTGAGGATCTCGAAATTTGGAGCAGGGGTCGGTTGTCCCGGTGTTTTGCCGTGGTGAAGAGCCCACTGCCCACTATGGACGGAACCCACTCTGCTTCGACAAACCACATCCGCAACTATCCGCATTCCAGCTTCCAGATGCTGGCAAAACGTACATCGCTCACCGGCCTGCTTAAATAGCTGTCTCTTGCCGTGCAGCTCCCTCTTCCCCAGGCACGCCATGATACGAATACGGGACAGGTTTGCGGCCATGGTGTGGAAAGCGTGCTTCGCTGCTCATGTCTAGGTTCAAGCTATGTACGGATAAGTTTGACTGGTTCCTGACAGACTTCACTCGCCCGACAATACAATAGCCTCCTCCAAGTCTTGCGCAGGCTGCATTCTCTCCTTTCTGAGCATATTGTTGCTGGGATTGGCAACTTCTTATTGTGGCCATGCGCCATTTATACAGCTCCGGATGATCGTTCGTTCAGCCGTCTGTCTTGCCTAATAGAGACCACTCCACTGCCACTGTTCATTGCGCATGCGGATTTTATGCTGGCTACAATGCTCGGCTCCGTGCGGCCGATACTATTCGGGAGCTGTGCACTTCACGCACTTGGGCCCGATTTAGCCGCCTCCTCCGGGCTGGTGTTGATAAAGCCGGACCCGGCGGGCCAGGCCGTGCGTGGTGCCGGCAATGCATGCCGTGTTGAGCTCCCAGGGTCGAGGCTATTCCTTTCTTTGTCGTCTGGTCTACGGACTAACGCCATCTCTTACCGAGTAAGCCGCCTGTACCTCGGAACACTCTTGTACTCCCAAGGCTCACCTGCCGCTATCTGTTAGCTTGGGCGCGGTGTCCAATAGTAATACACGACAATCCCACGAGTTGCGTAGGACTATTCTCCGCAACGCGGGTGTAACCTCAACGTGCATGTGACGGGAGACGTGCAGCTTCTATTTCTTGTCAAGATCGACAGACATGTCGGATAGGCGGCATATGTGCTTTTTCTGTACGCCTGACAATCGGCGTATTACTAAATGGAGCGTCGTGAAAGGCGGACGTGCTCTCTGGTATAATATGAGAGGCCTCCCCAGGCGTAGAGTTTATTTCCAGGAACGCGAGCGGAATCTGACGTCTGATTCGTCGATGTTGATATCACAATCATGATCTCTCTGTACACTTTAGTCGCAGCACTTCCGCTGCTGGTTGCCAGCGCTCTGGCAGCGGCAAGCTACCCGACCAAGCCCTCAGACTTGACAACTCCAGTTCAACAGCGCATTGCCGTGAACGGGCCCAGCAGTTAGTCTTATTGAAAAGTTGCGGAGAGCCCCCTTGCCATTCTGACCCTGCCCAGGCATTTCCATAGGCTGGAACACATACCAAAAGCTGGACAAGCCCTGTGTCCAATATGGCACTTCTGCGAATGCTCTCAGCCAACAGGTCTGCTCAGCCAACTCAATCACCTACCCAAGTTCGCGTACCTGGTCCAACTCCGTTGCTCTCACGGGCTTGTCACCAGCCACGACGTATTACTACAAGATCGTGTCCACCAACTCCAGCGTAGAGCACTTCTTCAGCCCGCGAGTGGCCGGAGACAAGACGCCCTTTGCGATAAACGCCATCATCGACCTCGGCGTCTACGGCGTCGATGGCTACACGATCCAGATGGACGAGTCCAAGAGGGACACGATCCCCAACATCCCGCCCTCGCTGAACCACACCACCATTTCACGTCTTGCCGAGACGGCCAACGACTACGAGCTCATCATCCACCCCGGCGACCTGGCGTACGCCGACGACTGGATCTTGAAGGCCAAGAATATCTTTGACGGCGAGGATGCCTTCCAGGCCATCCTGGAGCAGTTCTACAACCAGCTCGCCCCCATCGCCGGCCGCAAGGCATACATGGCCAGCCCCGGAAACCACGAGGCCGCATGCCAGGAGATCCCGCATACGACTGGCCTCTGCCCCAATGGCCAGAAGAACTTTACCGACTTCATGAACCGCTTCGGCAGCACGATGCCGACGGCGTTCGCGTCGACGTCCTCCGACGCCGCGGCCAAGGTCGGCGCCAACAAGGCCAGGCAGCTGGCCAAGCCCCCCTTCTGGTTCTCGTTCGAGTACGGCATGGTGCACGTCACCATGATCGACACCGAGACGGACTTTGCCAACGCTCCCGACGGACCAGGTGGCTCTGCCGGGCTGAACAGCGGGCCCTTCGGCGCGCCCAACCAGCAGCTCCAGTTCCTCGAGGCCGACCTCGCCGCCGTCGACCGCAGCGTCACGCCCTGGGTCGTTGTCGGTGGCCATCGGCCGTGGTACTCGACCGGCGGCGGCGGGTGTGCGCCGTGCCAGGCGGCGTTCGAGGGCCTGCTCTACAAGTACGGCGTCGACCTGGCCGTCTTCGGCCACGTCCATAACTCGCAGAGGTTTGTGCCCGTCTTCAACAGCACGGCTGATCCCGCCGGCATGAACAACCCCAAGGCGCCCATGTACATCGTTGCGGGCGGCGCCGGCAACATCGAGGGCTTGAGTGCCGTGGGCTCGAATGTGTCGTATAACGCGTTCGCCTATGCAGATGACTTTAGCTATGCGACGATTAACTTCCTGGACGCCAACAACCTGCAGGTCGATTTCGTTAGGTCGTCGACCGGGGAGTTGCTGGATAGATCAAAGCTGTACAAGGCTCACGCGCAACAGTTTGTTGTGCAGTGAGACAGCTTTCTTTGCATAGAGCAATGAGAATAACAGCTTTGCTGTGGAAAACTGTTCAATATTTTGCGGTGTCTATAGTCGTTAATCTTGTAGTGTTCCATGCGTCAGGGATGTGAAGAGAGTGGCGAAGGCGATAACCAAGCTATTCTCACTGACTTTCTTATTCACCAGTCCCTGGCTCGCCCGTAGTATGACGTCGCTCAACTGTGCCATTCGCGGCATAAGTTGTCCTTGAATTGCTGTATTATACAAGTTGCAATAGTACATGTCAGGAGTACAAAGAGACCGCCCTCGGCCGCCTCTTCTAGTCGTTTCTTCATAACCGTTCCTTGGACAAAGCTTGCCATATCCTCCACGGTAGCCTCCAGCCGCTGCTCTTCACCGCAAAGGGGTTGAAGTTGGCCTTTTCCAGATTCTCCAAGAACTGGCCAGCGGGAACCGCTTCCAGCAAAACGCCAAAGCTCTGGCGGACCTCTCTCAACGTGTCGCTCTCGCCGTCATATATGTGTTCGTCCTCCCCGTAGTGCTCAAACTCGTGGCCTGGGTCCTGACCCTCCTTTAAGCGTTTCAGCATCTCCCGCGCCGTAATCAGGTGGTCGTTTGCCCGAGTCGCAACTTTGAAGACGGCATCTTGGAGACCCGGCGCGTTGGGGCCTTGCCGGAATACCTCTTCCTCCTGTACGCCCTCTTCTGCCATGACATCCAGGGGTAGCAGGAGAGATGGCTCCCGCGTGCTTGGGGCCTCTGCGCCTGATGGAGTCTTTACCGGCTGCGCCGGAGCTGCTAGCACGGGAATGCCTCTCAGGACTGCGACAATGCCACAAGCCTTGCCAATGTGGCTAGCTAGATGGTCCATGTGCATCGACCGAAGCGGCATGGACGCGAGCGTCGCATACATCATTGTCGAGTAGGTGTTTTCCGCATAATCCTCCAAGCTCGCCAGGCTTGCATAAGGACGGTTGTCCATGTGTTTTTCTCTCGTCCTGACCAGCCTCGAAACCCAGAACTTTATAGACTTCTTGGTTGCGCTTCCGGCCCTCTCTTCCAGCTCCTGCAAGCCCTTGTAGAGTAGTATGCAGATCGGTTCGCGGGGGGGCTGGCCCGCAAAGGTCTTGTCAATGGACTCTTGCCAGAACTTCATGCGCAGGATTCCAATTGTTGGGTTCGAAACCAGTTCGGGGAGCCGGACCAGCTCGAGATTCAAGGCTCGGATGGCGGCATACGTGTCTTGGACGGGGGGAGGGACGAAGCGGCGGAGGAGGTGCGCATCGTAGTCGCTCTTGCTAGAGGCTGTAAGCACCGTGGAAGGGCAATCATGTATCCTCAGATGCTTACTGAAGCTGTGTCAAGCAGTATCTCCTTGCGGATTCGACATCGGCATCAGTCACATACCGACGACATGTCGCCGGAGAGTAGACAAGCCTTTTCAGGCCACTGCCTACGAGTGTCGGACGATGCATACAGAAGGATGAGTGAATTGTCCTGCGCGAATCGACCGGTTTCGCATGCGGTCATGAACCAATGGGCGGCATGGTGTTTAAGGTTGGTCATCCCTGTGCAATGCTGCGATGCGCCTCGGAGCTCCATGAAATTTACAGTGGAGTGACGTCGAGCTCCAGCACACCCCTGCGAACGCGGTCACGTGGCCATTAACGCGGTCTGTCGCGCTGAAGTACAGGCGCGTCTCCCGCTAGTAACCGTCGCTGGTCGCTGTCACGCTGACGGTTGGAAAGATGACGTCCGATGATTGCAACTGACCATGGGATTCGGAGCTTCGCAGGAGCCCCCGTCGAAGAAGCGGAGGTTCTTCAAGGACCCGGCTGAAGAGCCGGAGGATCCGATTGCATTTAGCCCGAAGACGAGCAGCTCGCCGCTGGACGAAGAGCGACTCTTCAAAGATGAAGACGACGCTCGCACAGTCTTGGCTGAGCTTCCCGACAATGGAGCTTTATCGGATCGAATAACGGGCTCGCAACATGTTCCCGAGCTTAAACACGAGTCGTCTTCGGTGACGTTCGACCAAGAGACGTTCGAGAGCTTCATTGGAGACAAGATCAGCCCCGAGGCCCTCAGCATTATCCAAGACAACTGCGGAGACAACCTCGAGCGAGCAGTCAACATGTACTTCGATGGCACATACAAAAACTTCAAAAGGGCTTCCGCATTTGGGCCACTGGGTCGGCTGTCCAATGCCAGCTCGAGTCGAGCAGAGTCAAGCTCCAACCCTCCACAGCCAGCGGCGCCGGCTGTGCGACGCAGCATACCAAGGTCGCGATACATTGGCGCGTTTGGCGTTGAGGGCTGGGCAACACGGAGCGGAGCCAACATCATAAAGCACGGAGATATCATCAGGATTGAACGCCAGAAGATCCAGCCCCCTCTGCCGCCCAAGGTCAAGATGAAGCTGGGAGTCCCCAATACCCCCGTACGAAACAACACCGCCGCGGCACGAAGAGTCGACGTTATTGTCCGCTTCACAAATCAGACTGGTACGGAAATTGGGCGGCTGTCAAAGGATACAGCCAACTGGGTTTCGACACTGATGGACCAGAACGTCTGCGCCTTCGAAGGAAACTGCGTCTACGCCCCTGAACGCTTGCGGACGAACGACACCGTGTTCTTGCAGTTGCGGTGTTCGCTGCTGGGCTCGGCATTCGATAATCGGAGCTTTAAACTTGCAGATGACCGGCCTGTCAACCCCTTTGAACAGAGCGAGACGACAGACGAGAAGGAGCTGAGGCTGCGCCAGGTGGCTCTGGTTAAATTGCTCCAAGAGATTAACCTACAGCCCACCATGGCCAATGCCGCAGCCAAGGATGGACGCAAGGGCCTTCTGCAAGCTGCCGAAATAGACGAGCAGAAGCAAAAGGACCCCAAGAAACCCACTGCAAATGGCAAGGAGTCGGGGTCACCGCCAAATTCCTCTGACGCCGAGGAGGGCGAAGAGCTTGAACAAGATCAGCTCGACGCATTGTACAAGAAGGCACAGTGTTTCGACTTCAACACTCCGGAAGCCGAACCTGCGGACACGTTTGCCATGACGCTCCGACCATATCAGAAGCAGTCCCTCCACTGGATGATGGCCAAGGAGAAAGACGAGAGGAATAACCGGGAGCCTTCTATGCACCCCTTGTGGGAAGAGTACACTTGGCCTGTCAAGGACGTGGACGACAAGGACTTGCCTCAGGTGGAGGGCCAGTCCAAATTCTACGTCAATCCATATTCCGGCGACCTGTCGCTCGACTTTCCGGTCCAGGAACAGCACTGCTTGGGAGGAATCTTGGCCGATGAGATGGGCCTTGGCAAGACGATCCAGATGCTCAGCTTGGTTCACACTCACAGGTCCGAGATTGCTCGCAAAGCTCGTCTGTCTACCGGTGGCATTTCCAATGTGAACCAGTTACCGAGACTGGGCACGAACTCTGCCAGCGTCCTCGCCGCACCTTGCACGACACTGGTTGTCGCGCCAATGTCACTTCTCGCGCAGTGGCAGAGCGAGGCCGAAAAATCATCAAAGCAGGGTACCATAAAGATTGAACTTTATTACGGCAACGAGAAATCAAGTAACCTCCAAGCGCTGTGCTGTAGCGCAAATGCATCTAGCGCCCCTGATCTGGTCATCACCAGCTATGGGATCGTCCTGTCAGAGTTCAGCAACATTGCGGCCAAGAATGGCGACAAGACGTTTCACAATGGCCTGTTCTCGCTGAAATTCTTCCGCGTCATTCTTGATGAAGCGCATCACATCAAAAATAGAGGCTCCAAAACTGCCAGGGCGTGCTACGAGATATCTGCGGATCACCGGTGGGTGCTCACGGGAACGCCGATTGTCAACAAGCTCGAGGACCTGTTTAGCCTGGTGCGTTTCTTGGGCGTGGAGCCCTGGAACAACTTTTCTTTCTGGAAGACGTTCATCACTGTGCCGTTTGAGTCTGGAGACTTTGTACGCGCGCTGGACGTGGTGCAGACGGTTCTAGAGCCGCTGGTCATGCGACGAACCAAGGATATGAGGACGCCGGATGGACAACCCCTTGTCCCACTTCCACCGAAGCATGTCGAGATTGTCAACGTGGAACTGTCAAGGACTGAGCGAGACGTCTACGACTACATCTTTACCCGGGCGAAGCGAACCTTTTCCAAGAATTTCGAAGCCGGTACGGTTATGAAAGCGTTCACAACCATCTTTGCTCAGATTTTGCGGCTCCGCCAATCCTGCTGTCATCCAATTCTTGTCCGCAATCGGGATATTGTTGCGGACGAAGAGGAAGCTGGAGCAGCTGCAGACACAGCCGCTGGGTTGGCCGACGACATGGACCTCGAGTCTCTCGTCATGCAGTTCACAGCCGCAACTGATGAAGCGGCCAAGGACAACAATGCGTATGGCGCGCACGCGCTCGAGGAGATTCGCAACGAGGCTGAAAAAGAATGCCCCCTTTGTTTCGAGGAGCCCATGAACGACCAGACCGTCACCGGCTGCTGGCATTCGGCTTGCAAGAAGTGCTTGCTCGACTTTATGAAGCACGAGACTGATCGCGGCGTCGTGCCCAAATGCTTCAACTGCCGTGAGCCGCTTAACCAGCGCGATCTGTTCGAGGTAGTGCGGCACGACGATGAGGAGGATGCGTTTTCCAAGCCTCGCATCAGCCTCCAGCGCCTGGGAGTCAATCACTCCTCCGCCAAAGTGGCGGCGCTGATTTCTCATCTACGGACCTTGCGGCGAGAGCATCCGAAGATGAAGTCAGTCATTTTCTCACAGTTCACCTCGTTCCTATCCCTCATCGAGCCGGCGCTGTCTCGGGCCAACGTCACGTTCCTCCGCCTGGATGGAACCATGGCCCAGCGAGCGCGGGCTGCTGTCTTGGAGCAATTCACGGAGAAGAAGGGTTTCACGGTTCTCCTCATCAGCCTGCGCGCGGGTGGCGTCGGCCTGAACCTGACGAGCGCCGGTAGAGTCTTCATGATGGACCCGTGGTGGAGCTTCGCCGTGGAGGCGCAGGCGATTGACCGGGTGCATAGACTGGGGCAGGAGGACGAGGTGCAGGTCAAGCGGTTTATCGTGAAGGAGAGCGTCGAAGAGAGGATGCTCAGGATTCAGGAGAGGAAGAAGTTCATGTGAGTGTCGCCCTCGGCACGGCAGCACGACCGAGGCGAGTTTGCTAACACACGCGGCAGTGCGACTTCGCTGGGAATGATGAGCGACGAAGAGAAGAAGATGCAGCGCATTGAGGACATTAAGGAGTTGCTGAGCTAGATGGGAACAGGACACGGGGGGCGTACGGGCGTACGGGCGTGACTGTAAACGCCCGAGCCGCATCTACAGGCGTACTTGTACATATTGGGGAATGGGCATAGACTATTGGAAGTCACATCACACACTTGATTTGGGAGCAAGGCGTGGCATGGCACCAAAGTTTCGAGCACGGTCATATCCAACGGCCTTTACTTCTATTGGTATCTAGACACTCTGCCGAGCCCACCTCTTGCAGCCGCTTCCGCCTCTTACTGCTTGATGATGACCTGCTGGGTAGCCGTCTTCTCCTTTTCGTCGCCAAACACGTTGATGTCCCACTTGGGGGTGTCTGGACAGTCAAAGTCAGCATCGCTGCCGCAATCTCACAACGCGGGCGGGGAAGGGCATCATCGGCAGGCTCACATGTGATGGGAACGTTGAAGCGCTGCGGCGTCTCGGCGAGCTTCCCGAGCGCCCGGACGGCCTCGTCGTCGAGCTCGGCCTCCTGGAAGTTCTCGCGGATGCGCGACGGGGTGACGCTCTTGGGGATGACGGCGTGGCCGCCGCGCTGGGACCAGGCGAGGATGACCTGCGCGGGCGTGACGGGCTTGCCGGCGGCGGCGGAGAGGCGCTCGGCGACGGCCTTGACCTCGGGGGTGTTGACGAGCAGGGGCACGCCCCAGGAGTTGTTGCCAAAGGCCGAGTAGGCGGTGATGACGATGTGCTTCTTGGCGCAGTACTCGACGAGCGGCAGGTTGGGGATGCGCGGGTGGCGCTCGATCTGGTTGACGGCGGGGACGACGCCGGTTTCGCGGATGATGCCCTCGAGCTGGAGGCATCTGTCAGTCGCGATGCTTCTTTCTTCTCTCCGCTCCCCGGAAAGGAGGGCTTACATGCTCAATGGAGAAGTTGGAGACGCCGACGGACCGGGCCTTGGACTTGGGCAGCTGGGTCATGGCTGGACATCGAAGGTTAGCTTACAGAAGCGGAAGCACGGTGTGAGCTCGAGGTGTCTACCTTTCCACGTCTCGGAGATGGAGACGCCGCGGTCCAGGTCCGCCTCGGTGTCGTTGTTGGTCTTGGGGAAGAGGGAGTCGCCCGGCTTGAAGGCCACGGGCCAGTGGATGAGGTAGAGCTGCACGTCGGTCAGCAATCGCCTCGCAAACACCACTCGCTACACTCCCGCGACTCACATCCAGGTACTCGAGCTGCAGCTCCGCGAGCGTGTCGTCCAGCGCGGCGGCCACGTCCGCGGGGCGGTGCTTGTTGTTCCACAGCTTGGATGTGATGAAGATGTCCTCACGCTTCAGCCCGGGCACCTCCTTGAGCGCGCGCTGGATGCCCTCGGCGACCTCGCGCTGGTTGCCGTAGATCTTGGCCAGGTCGAGGTGCCGGTAGCCCGTCTTGAGCGCCTCGTAGACGCCTTCGCGGACCTCGCCGGGCGCGGCCTGCCACGTGCCGTAGCCGATCTGCGGGATCGGGTGGCCCGAGTTGAGCGTGACGGTCTTTCCGGAGGACATGCTGGCGGCGGGGGGGGTCAATTGGGCGAGGGGATTCGGGTTCGGGCTGCGAGGGCTGCGAGGAGCGGCGATGATGATGGGGAGGGGAGGACAGCTGCGGTGGGGACGTGACGATGGTGTTATATACTAGGTTTGATCTAGCTCCAGCTTCCCGGGAACGGCTCTCGAGGATGGATTATTAATGACGGCCCGGACTTAACGTTAACAGCACTGCCAGGTGAGTCACAGCGAGACGGAGGGAGGATCCCCGTCTCCAGCAGAGGAGATGCGCGTGCTGGTAGAGCCGTGGGTGGAACACGGACAGCATCACCACTTACACCATCGAGCTCCCTGCCCCGCCATCAGAACCGCGAGAGAAAAACGAGAAGAGGGGCACGGATTACGTAGGGTGGGGGTCCTCAAGAAGCGGCCGCTTGCTAACAGCATCAGGGTGAGAGTCGCCCGTGCAACCGGCGGCTTCATCGCGGAGTCCCCCATCACCAACCAAAGCCGTCGATGGTGTCGTCTGCGGCCCACGCCCCCAATCAGCATCGCGCGCCGTCACCTGGAAACACAAGAGATCCACCGCAGCGGGTATCCCCAGTGCGTGGCAACGGCAACGGCGGAATGTCGTCAACGCAGCCCTGGTGGCGTGCCAGGTTGCGCGGCAATTGGCTTTCCCACCAGTCCTGGCTGGCTCGCAGCGCATCCAGACAGCGCCAACAGCCTCTGCCGCGTGGCAACCAGGAAAGACGACCGGCAGCCATCAGGGTCGTGGTTGCACCGCAGGAGGCATCGTATCGGATGCCGCGCCGGGTTCCTGGGCCGATCGACCGGGGAGCTCGCTGGGGGGCCTGTCCTGGGATCCGATCCAGGCCAAGTAACGTAGCCACCACAGAGCTGCGACAGCATCGCCGCGGAGCGCGTGTTCTGGCTGCAGACGGAGGGGAAATAGACTCCAGGTAAACCGCGCGGCTGCGTAACCATGCACCCTGCTACGGGGCCCCAACTGCCGGTAGGCCACCAGCGCGGCGGCACGAACTGGAGCCGCAACAAACAATCCGGTCGGCGGCCGTCTGGCAGATTCACTCGCGGGCACCGCCAGCACCTCTCCCGCCTGCACCGCCCTGTGCAACACCATTGGCTCCCGTCTCCCGAGCTCGTCTCCCGTTTGCCTTTGTCCCTGGACACGTGCGTCCATGGCCTTTCGCGATGACGTTTCCAGCCGGACGGGATGGGCTGCCTGCCCTACGCTGTTGCCTGCCCTTCCCGTCTGTTTGCGGCGTCCCATGTCCACGATTCACTGGCGGTAGGCCTGCAGCCAGGTGTTTGTCTAGCCGGTGAGGACAGGTGACGGCTCTCGGCCGCAGGTGAATTCCGCTCAAAGCGCGGCCCGTGTCTTGGCGGCGCTGTTCCTCGCAGCGTGAGCAGACGGGTTCGGGACAGGTGCGCTTCGTCACGCCGCAAGCTTCGAGTTACTCGCGCTGCAGAGGTGTCCGGTTTGCCAGCTCGTCAGAGAGAGCACAAGTGACTGTGTCTTCGGGAAGGGGGCGATGCTCTTGACAGCCGTCGGTCGTGGACCGCGAGTAAGTGAAGAGTTGGCAGCCGAGGCCAAGGCGGGCGAGACTTGTAAACCTCGACACGGGTATATATGCCGGTTAGCACGAAAGTGAAGTCCATCATAACGAGGCGGACACTCTTCTCCCGCCTTCATGCAGCAAGCTCCCTCCGTCAAGTCACTCCGGCCACGAAGACCTGACTGTCCACAGCAAACAAGACGACAGCTCATCTCGTGCCGTCCAGGTCAGGCCTCAAGCCTCCGTTCGCCAAACACAATTCGATGCCAGTACTTCCAATATCCATGGATCCCCTCAAGGACTGTTCCTTCAGCGAGTGCGGACGCAGCACCCATGTGATATATCGCCGAGACGATAATGGCACCGTCCTCGTCGGCGTCCTGACCACCACTGCCGTCGTCATCGTTGGGCTCTTCGCCATCTGCTTCTATCTCAGCCAGCGCGGCAGAGTGCACAGGAGATGCCGCGACGGTCATCGTCGGCCCGGGAACAAGAAAGGAGGCAAGAGGCCTAAATGTCCAGGTGGTGGTGGTTGGGCTGAGGGAGAGTGGAGGCAAGGCAACAACAACGGAGACAACGAGGATTACAACGATGCTCACCAACTTGACCCTTACCTTCGAGGAGGCATCGTTGAAGTTATCGACCCAGACGGGTCAAACCCTCAGTTGGTACCAATGGACATGGGGCCAACGGTGCCCGGGCAGGCGCACGCTCGCTGACGTACTCCACGATATGAGCACTCTTCGAGTTCGACAGTATCCGGTGCCTACAGCAGAGGATGTATTGGTGTGGGAGTGTTGCAAAGCCGGCGCTGGTGCTGATGCGGTGGTTCACCCGAGGGATTGTGACAACCGATGCGCCGACTCTGGATCTGGAGAATCGTGCGGTGTGCATGAGATAAGATGGTGTGGTTCCCGGTTGCGTGGCCGCCGCTCAAGGTGTCATAAAGAAGCAATAAAGTAATTAACTCTCTCTCCCAGTCGCGTAAAAGAACACGGCTGCTGTCATTAGATCGCGAGATCGTTCCGCCATACCTGTTTGTCTGTCCAGAAATGTGACCATTTCCAACCCGCACTCTTGGAAATATCCCAAGCAATGTCCCGTGGTTCCCATATCTCAAAATAATGTACACGAATGAATGTCAATCTGCCCTACTCAGAACACGTCAACCTAGATCACAGTATAGGAAAGGATCAATGCCAACGCTAGCTTACCTATCGTCACATGTCTGGCCCCCAGCTCTCGACAACAGGCCCCATCAAGTTCCTTCCTCCGCCGGAGCCGCCGGTGCTGGCGCGTCGGCCGGCGGCGAAGGGCCGATTTCAGAGCTCTTGGAGCTCTTGGAACTCTTGCTGCTCGACGACTTGTGCCGTCGATTCCGACGCTTCCGATACGAGAACTTGATGGAGTAGCGGTAGATGTAGAGGAAGACACAGAGGCCCAGGATAAAGACTCCCAACACGACTCCGACGACGATGCCGATCTGGGCATTGGTGCTGTCGGCCGGGTTGCCTGCGATTTGCCGCCTCTGAAGACGGCCCTGGCTGTCCCAATCTCGGCGACCGAGATGCCCGATGACCGGTCTTGTAGATGCAGAGACCGATCTGGCCAGAGACCCAGAGACATGCCGTCCCACCGGCTTCTCGAGGCGACTTGGCGCCAGGGAGCCGGGAGATGCGCGCAGGGGCAGCGGGATATACATCCACCTTGGGCGTGCCTCGCCTGCGGGTTTCTGGCCTCTGGCCAAGGGGAGGGGACCAAGACACGCTGAACGATGACCGAGGAAAAGAGGAAGCAAGGCGAAACGAAATTCTGGGCGCCGTGCAGTAGAAAAGGCGGTCCGTGGTCCCTGCGTACGTGTTCGCCGCCGCAGGAGAGGGCACGCTTATCAGACACGCAGGACACAGATTCCACCCTTGCTTGTCGCAGCGACGAGCACGATGGCTGGGAGGCTCGCGCAAGACGACGGAGCCGTGTGGTCACTGCATGCTGGTTAGGGGTGCATATTCGGCTTGCATACGAGTGGTCTCTTCATGTGGCCGGCTTGCGGAAAGCAGCTTGCATGCAGGTTCGGCCTGGTTGGTGTATCACAGACTCAAGGGCCGCGATGGGAGGCCAATGACGAGCTGTGGGGTAGAGCAATAGGGACTCGAGTTCCAATCAATCGAACTTGAGGGCGGCCAGAATGATGGCCTGCCATGACCAGCGATACGATGGCATGTTGGTGGGTGGGTGCGAGGACGTCGTGGAAGGGGATGGTTGATGGCCACGCATCACAAAAATGGGCTGAGCAAGGCGCGGACTGTCGTACCTAACCAGCAGGAACAGGTCGAACAGCATCATTGTCGACGCTACCCTTCCACCAGTCCCACTGAGAGACATACTGAGACAACGAGAACAGACGCAGAGAACCGTCACAGAGAACAGTCGCAGAGAACAGACGCAAAAGGGGACCGGCCGTCCCGGCAGCCAAAGGAACCCCAAGACCAGCAGCATGCGGGCCTATGACGCTTGTGGCATGTGGACGCACGATATGCAGGACAACTCATCAGCCGAACCCCGACTCCGGCTTCTGGTCGCGGCCCAGACCAGCCCCGGTGGTGCAGTGCATGCAGCGCAGCGCAGCGCAGCGCAGCGATCCAGCGTGTGCGAACGCAGCTGGTCACAGAGGATATAAGAGGGAGGGGCGGGTCGGGCAGCGCTGGCGAGGTCACGATGCTCGCTGTCCTGGCCCGGGAGATGCTTGAGAAGGGACACAATGGCTCGCGGTGGTGTGTCGTTGGGTGTGAATTGGGCAGAGTTGAGACGGACGGTGGATGGCCACGAATCCACGATATCGATCCAGGCGGAGACGCGAGTATAATGGAGAAAAGAGGGACCAAAGATGTGAGCCTGCTGGATCTGGTCGCGATGGCTGCGTCAATCGACGATGGTGTTCGAGGGTGGTCGTCTCGGAGTGGAACCACTCTGTATTGCTTCTAGAGCCCAATGTACGTACCTTTTCTGTAGAGGTTTGCCTGGGGCAGTGTTGCCTGAGGCAGTGTAGCTTTGGAAAACGGAAGTCGGGACCGACAACGTGGAAACGGCAACTGCTCCTGCCTCGGGACACGCGCAGCTGTCTCAGGTGGCCTGTCCCCTCTCGAACAGCAACCTACTCGTAGAGGTGATTCCAACTGGGCATCAACGGCATCAACAATCATGACCACCGGCTCATCTCGTCCCGAAACTCGACTCGCGGCTGCTGCAGAGTCGCGGGCGGGGCTTGGCCCAAACCTGCATCCAATTAGCTGATGCTGTTCTTTTTCTGGAATCTGTACGCGGGTGACCTTCCCGAGGCCACACGCCTGTTGGTGCTGCACCCTCCATGCCGGCGATCTCGCGCTGCGTTTGGGAGATTTGCCGCTTCTTCCGCCTCAGATCTGGATGGATTCTCCCCATGGGATCACAACAGTTGCTGACCTTGACAGGTTCATCCTACGCTCCAAGCCCTGGTCCCAGGTGGGAGGTGAGGCTCGAAACGCCATCCCTGCACTTCTCAAACGTCGGCCCGTGTACCGACTAGGCGTTCCAGAGACGCCAGATGGCCGCTCCTGCAACGGCTTAGACGGAGGACTTCCCATGATTCTGAGACGCACCGCCGTTCAGCATGGCCGTCTTTCCCGCTGGCACCGCTGGCACCGCAGCCGGCCGCATGTCTACACGTCTCCGTGCCGTTTCGAATTGCACTGCTCTTATTTTCGCTTTCAGCCCTCGCCTCAGGCTGTGTTCCTGCGCAATGGCTCAGACGATTCATGTCATCCCTTGACTAGTTACGGAGCCGGCTGCTATTGCTGCCGAAATCAAGAGGAACAGGGTTCCCCAGTAGACATCGCTGATATACTCGGCTGCCTGCCTTGGGAATGTACAGTCTGCTTTACTGCTGATCTTCAAGATCACTGGTGTGCTTTCCGTGGCAATTTCCATTGCCTTTCCAAGTGCCAGCATGGCGCCGCCTTCCTTTCTCGTGTTTTTGTCTCTCGTTTTGTCGGTGCACTCGAGGCCACAACTTCGCTATGATGCCCAAGACCGGGGAGAGTCAACGGCTCTTCCCGTCGATACGCCCTCGACGAGATCCGTGCCAACAATAGAGGGGGGTATTTTGATGGGGACCTTGCCTGTCCCGCCAGGCTCAAAAAGAACGTTCGTTGGAAGCGAGCCATCGAGCACGACAGACAATGCGCCCTCTGGGGAACTCTCGAACGACAATGCTAGGCGATTATTGCCCAGCGACGAGGGCTCTTCTGGCATTCTGACTCTGCCTGTGATCCACGCCGAGCTACCAAGGCTGGACAAGCGAGGCGTTGAAATGGGGCTGGGGAACCGCTCCGATGTGGCCTATTACGCTAAACGTAAGGCTCCCTTCAACGAGCCTTGGAAGCCTGCTAACCTACGCGTTACAGTCAATATCGGCAACCCCCCTCAACAGGTCTTTGCCCAACTAGACACCGGATCCTTCGAGCTTTGGGTAAATCCGGACTGCAGAGGTCTACCCATCGCCGACGAAAGGTTTTGCCAGGCGGTTGGAAAATATGATCCCGCCCGCTCCTCCACGTCCGTCGTTAGTCAAACTGGCACTTCACTGAAATACGGCATTGGCGCCGCGAACATTACCTACGTGGCCGACGACATTGCTCTCTCTGACTCTGCCAGGATGAAAAAGGTCCAGTTTGGAGTGGCCACCTCGAGTGAGGAACAGTTCGCCGGCATACTGGGCATCGGGTTTGGCAATGGCTTCAACATCAAGTACAACAACTTCATCGATGAGCTTGCACTTCAGAATATCACAAAAACGAAGTCATTTAGCGTTGCCTTGGGGTCCAAGAATGAAAGTGAAGGCGTCATCGTCTTTGGAGGAGTCGATACATCGAAGTTCACGGGGACTCTGGCGCCGTTGCCCATCATCCCGGCCGCAAAATCCCCCGACGGCGTTGCGCGGTACTGGGTGACTCTCAACTCCATCACCCACACGGGCCAGGGCGGAGATTCAGCATCCCTCTCTAGCAAGGCCATGCCTGTGTTCCTGGACACGGGCGCAACGCTTACCCTGTTGCCGCCCGATGTGAACAAGGCCATGGCTATGGCGCTGAACGCCACCGAGATGGACCTGAACGGCTTTTGGACCGTCGACTGTGGGCTGGTCAAGATGAACGGAACCGTTGATTTCGCTTTCGAAGGTGTCACGATCAAAGTGCCCTACAAAGAGATAATCCGGGAGCTTCAGACACAGCCGCCAATGTGCTACCTGGGCGTCATGTCGAGTAACATGTTTGTTCTGCTCGGCGACACATTTCTGCGGTCTGCATACGGTGAGTCATTGCCAGCGCAACTTCTGCGGCAACGACTCCCAGAGGCTAACAATTGTATACAGTTGTCTTTGACCTCGGCGCCAACATGACTTACATGGCCCCCTACACCAACTGCGGGTCAAGTCCCACATCCATCAACGCGTCGTCAGACCTCAAAGGCCTCTCCGGGACATGCAACGCGGGAACCGGTGTGAAGGGCTCTGATGGTTCCACAGGCGCGGAGAGGACGGGAGACCAGAAGGATAGCGCGGCGGCCAGTCTGCGTAGGAATATGGGCTGGCTGGGAGCTGCGGCTGGCATCGTGACTTGTGCATTTTCCTGTGGCATAGTATGAGGCAGCTAGGTTGGAAGAAAGACGCGGCTTGGCAAAGGCGTTGTGGTACCCATCGGGGTGCGTCATGGCAGGAGTTTGTGTTTCTTGGGTTTTGCATCAGCGAGCAATAGCGTGTTTTATATAGAAAGGGGAATGCTGTGAGGAGAATCATTTGCTGTCTACGGCACAAGGATCGGATGCCCTATAGATTTATTCACCACGCCAAATACGCATCCATGTATATGCGCCCTGTCTGTGATACCAGCGAGTGGGGTTGACTGCACGCTCCTCAGATTGACCACATACCTCACTCTTTCTCGCCATCACCATTGTACCTAACCTGCAGCACAAAGTTTGGCCTTTGCCAGCAGCAAGCTCGCACATCAGTTGAAGGGCACATGGCGGCGGTGCCGAGATAGGCAGGTGAACATGGCCGTCATTAGAGTCTATGGTAAAGGTACAAAAGAAAGTGCATGGGTAATCCGTACAGGGGCCGAGGTCAATCTATAAGCCAGACCATCGCCAGAACAACACCCGCTCGCTCGTCTACAATCGGATATCTCGTCTTTCCATGCCCTCCTTGAACTACCAGAGATACAAGAGCGGTCACCAGGTCAGGCCAACGGCCTTGCCCTCGTACTTGCTCGGCGCGCCGCCGCTCTCCAGCAGGTTCTCGAACATCCAGCGGCCGACGTCGTCGCGCGAGATGGTGTAGCCCACCTCGCGGTGCTCGACGCCGCCGCGGCCCTCGACGTGCACGCGGATCCGGCGCTCGGGCCGGGCGCCGTCGACGAGCAGGCTCGGGCGCACGACGACGAAGCGCTCGCCGCCGTCGAGCAGCGCCCGCTCGGCGACGCGCTTGTCCGCGTG